>JAAOAN010000478.1:0-280493 GCA_013396205.1 Fusarium mundagurra | reverse complement strand
GCCTCGGGGAGCAAGAAAACATCAGACCCTGATAGATGTTGTCTAAATAAGCTCAGCAAAAGGTATCCTAAACTAGGCAGAGATATCCTAAACTTATGCTCAGTTAGCCTAAACATTTTATCATTTAGGATCAAGTTCCTGAGTTTTCTTTCCTCCCCTGGTCCAGTTTCTGTAATACAGCAAACGCCAAGATACCACCACTCGCTTGCTGCCTAACGCAAATTCGAAGTTTGGGGCAGTCGTGGTAGATGCGTTTCAGTGTTATCAAACGAAGTCAACCGGGTGATGCAAGCAGAAGCCGTCAGCTACATAGTCTCAAAATAACGCTTACCAAGAATCCACTTAAGGTAGCATGCCGAATATCCATACAGAATCCCAATCTAGGCTTTCCAACTTACCACATAGGGGAGAAATAAACAGCCAGAAGTTGGTAGGTTTGTAGGCACTTCCGAGATACGACCACGACTTTTCAGCTGGAAATCATCAAAACACCATTACTAGATAACGCATCTGGTCATATACAACTGAAGAGCAAATATAAGCCATAAACTCGTTAAAGAGAAGCATAATCTGTAGCATTTGCCACTGGCTAGGGGTCTAAGGTTAGAGGCTTTGCTGTGGGTTATCGGATTTTAGTACGTGTGTGAGGCGCGTGATGTGAGCTATCAGCTATGGGGACTATTAACTCTAAATAATACTCTTATAAAGTCAGTTTAGATAATATACTAGCTACCTAATATAATTACCTAAAATAAGCTTTATAAGCCTATTTAATAATAATTATATTTAATATATAAAGAAAACTTTAAATATATTTTTTAAGAAATAAAATAGCTATTTTAGTCTCTTATTATAGCTCTTTAACTTAATATTATTAAAAATATTAAAAAGTAAAGTATTTAAAAAGTAAGCCTTTTTCTTTTTAAAAAAGTTAAATATTAAATAGAATTATTTAATTAATATCTATAAGCTTAATAAGCTTATAATTACTTAGCTTACTTTTCTTAATAATAATACCTTTAGTATTACTTAATATCTTTAAATC
This sequence comes from Fusarium mundagurra, assembly GCA_013396205.1. Lineage (NCBI taxonomy): Eukaryota > Fungi > Ascomycota > Sordariomycetes > Hypocreales > Nectriaceae > Fusarium > Fusarium mundagurra. Next base: position 279,448 of record JAAOAN010000478.1, on the reverse strand, counting down.
TCTTTAAATATAATAAAAATTATTTATAAAAAGAAAAAAAAGCTTAAAAAGCTTACTTATAGAAAGTATTTTAAGTAAGATCTTTATATTATAAAGTTAAAAGAGAATTAAAATTAATTAGCATTACTATATACTTTATAGCTATAACTTTAAAGTAAATAAGTTACTTAATAACTTAAGGAAAAAGAGTAGCTATAAAGAAAAGGTTAAATAGACTAGCTATATAAGTTAAGAAGTTAAAGGTTTTAAGGAAAATATATAGATAGTAGCTATATAGTTAAGAGAAAAGGTTAAATAGACTAATAAAGGTTTTAAAGAAAATATATATACAGTGGCTATATTATTATTACTAAGGAGGAAAGGTTAAACTAGTTAAGGTTAGGGAATATTAAGTCACAAGGTGGCGAAAGATCGGTCATAATAAAGTAATTCTAATACAATGGGATTTTAGTACCATTATTTGTACAAGTTCCTAATGTATAAGCTATGCTTTGTCATACTATTCTATGATCATTTAGTTTGAAGGCTTTGTCCAACAAGTAGTGGCTATTGCCAGGTCATCAACAACACGAGAACTTGAAGGTTCAGACAAATACAAATCTAGCCTCACATTATTTTATCTATGCCTTGACGTCTGTCATGTATCTGAATCTCCCAATACGCCAATAGAACCTTTCTAAGAATATGTCACTGTCGTAGTACGCGTCTGCAGAATTGCCTTTTCAGAATCCGAATCTCCCTGACTATCCCCTGACATTGGCCGCGTGACCGAGCGTGATCCTCCGTTCTTATTCTCGTGGCCCCTTGATACCTCTGCCTTGGTGACAGTCTGCAATGGATACATCGGTCCATCGTCAAATCGTTCATAGTGGTCATGCCTAGGCATACCGCTGCTGGAGATTGCTCCAATGGTTGGTGGTGCGCTTGGGTTTGACATGCCTGCCTTTGATGCTCCGTATGAGGAGCCGAGAATCTTTGGCGAGATGTGTTTGACAAATGGTTTGACGGTTGTGAGAGTTGCGCAAATGATGGAGAGGTTGGCTTCGGCGAAGCTGGAATTGTCAGAGGAGATGTTTGATAGGAAGAGGAAACTTACATCCAAAGAAGAACAGGTCCACCGCCCCAGGATTGATCGACGTTACCCATGGACCGAATCAATGCAATCAGTCTCATGATTGATGTGAAGACAGTACTGTTTGTTGTTAGCCTGTCCTTGTTGCCTGTATAAACTTTGCTTACACTCCGCCAACACCAAAGAAGCAAATCAACCCAATCTTTTGCCTTCTCGAAATCTGTAGTGGTATAACAACAGGTATCGGCACCGCAAGCACCATAGCATCTGTAATCGCACCCATTATAGCCATAGCCTGGTAAACAGCTGGTCGATCGATACACTTCTTATCAGTGATTGTGATGTCCCAGCCTGCTCGTACAGGTTTGCATGGGAAGATTGTCGTAAATGTAATCGCAATCGAGGAGCCAATCACCACAAACGATGTAGCCCAGATTGTGTAATGAAACCACTTTTGTGGTGCAAGCCGACGGTAGACTAGAAGCAAAGCCATCTTTGCGCCGCATTGGACGGGGTTGTAGAGGATTGGTAGGAGGTAGAGGGCTCGTGCGAACTGGGCGAACTTGGTTATTGGCATCTCCCATCCGTGGGTGCCCATTATGCCGCGGATAAAGTCCCCTAGACGCTCGAGCACGTTAGTCTAGTAGATGCGAGGGTGTCTTGGGCACTGACTTAGTATCAGGGTCTGAAGGACTACAGAAAACACCTGGATCCGTCAGTTTTGTCGATGCAAGACATGATGTCTCGGGTGATGTTGCTCACATATGCTACCCCTAAACATGCTTCGAGATCATTAGCGAAGGCCTACGAAGGAAGGGAGTCAACGTGGCTTACCATCCTCTATCCGTATTGTCTTATGTATAAAACTTCTAACATATACCCTCTGTGCAATGAACAAGGCAGTCAAGAAATTCCCAACGCCATAAAGCCAGTATGCTGCAATAACACTGTTCCGTTGCGGGTTATCAAAGTCGACATTGTAGCCTTCGGGTGGTGGTATAGCGACGGGAACGCCATTGACGACAGCAGCCATTGTAGGATAAACCAACCAACAAAGAAGTACGTAGCAAGAAGATGTCAAAGCTAAATCACATGCAGGAACGAAGAACGAAAAATATTAGATTCGTAGAAATACACAGCCTCTACGTTCATTCAATTGACTTAGTACGGATTACCTGCATACATATTACTCCATCGTATATCGGATATAAGGCCCACTCCTGAGGAGAGAGAAAAGGAACTATTGTACTCTGTAAGGATTAAAATCCTTGGACACGGTTAGAAGAGATCATCGTCTTTCATACATAGTCCAAACTCTGTTTCTGTGGATCTTACTCTGAGTCAGAAGATGTTGACATATACACCCCTGTTCGAAAGATTCCGTGATGATGACAGGCAGACAGGCCACGGCTGTTGAAACGGCATTCCGAGCTATCGGTGACCGCGGGTGCGCTAGGAATAGCCCGTTGATACCGTAAATACTCGAAAATATAATCTGAGAGCTGAAATTTGGTTGTACGATTATATGATTTCTAGATAACTGGTCGATGAGAAGCGTGAGGAACCCAGAAGAAATATCAGTATATCAGCACTTTTTCTCCAAGTGTACAAGGATGTCTCTATCTGTCAGCCTGCAGAAACCTCTTGGCAGTTACCGGGGAGCAGGGTTATCGAAGCCGATTTCAATGAAGCCTGAAGGATTCATGGTGCGGATCCGAGACCTTAGCTTCGGAGAGTACCAAAATTCCGACCAGAATATTCAGGCCCAACTTCAATAGCTTCACAATTTCAAGTTTTCGTAATTGGGTCTCGGAGATGGCTATCTCGGAAGATGAAACGGATTCCCTAGTTCCGGACGCTATAAATCTCCTCTTCCAATAGCATGGTAGCGAGATGCCTTGCCGAGGTCTTTGTTTTCGTACAGGAAGATAACATCCCAGGACCCTTGCCTTTTTGCTTCTTCAGCCCCATTAAATAGTCCTGTCAAGCATGATGCAAGTGTCAGGAGAATGTAACGTCAAAGGGTTTCTCACACCAAAGGAGTAATTGCTGTACGCAACAGGGCCAGATACCAGGACCCTGGATATCTGTCTATTCCCTATGGAGAACAACGGGACTCCGACGGTCAATCAGCTTCAGTCACATACATAGACAGCCTTGGTTATGTGCCCCTCAGAAGCGTCAGAAACACAGTTCCCTCTCGTTTCTTCTTTACCCACAAGCATCCAATCATGACTACCCTCACTCCTCAACCGTCGATCCCTCAGGCTGAAAGCCTCATTGCAGCTGGTCTCGAAGCTCGGATCCTCACGCCCACGGATGCCGAGTTCTCAGCTCGCCAAGAGTCATACTGGTCCAACAGTGCCAAGATCAAGCCCGCTTGTATCGTCCTGCCTCGTACCCCTGAAGAAGTCGCCTCCGTTGTGAAGGCTCTTGTTTCTGCTGGTCAGAAGTTTGCTGTGCGCAGCGGTGGACATACAAACTGGGCTGGGTCTAACAATATTGAGGGCGGTGTTACTATTGATCTTGTTCATTTGAACCATGTGTCTTTTGATGCTGCCACTGAGACAGCTGATATTGGCCCTGGTTGTCGATGGCGAGAGGTTTATGCTGAGCTGAGCAAGCATGGTCGTGCTGTTGCTGGAGGTCGTGAGGGCAATGTTGGCGTTGCAGGTCTACTCCTTGGAGGTGGCAATGCTTTCTTCACTGCGAGACAGGGCTTTGGGTGTGACAACGTTGTCTCGTACCAAGTTGTCCTTGCTAACGGCGATATCATCACTGCCGATGAGAAGAACAACACCGACTTGTACCGCGTACTCAAAGGTGGATCAAACAACTTTGGTATCGTCACCAGATTCACTATGAAGGCTATCAAGTCTGATAAGGTCTGGGGTGGAATGACTTTTTTCCCTAAGCAGGTTATCCCTGGTGCCATCGAGGCTCTTTCTGCTTTCACGGATAATGTTCCCAATGATATTCACAGCAACCTTGTCACTATCTTTACCCACATGCCTGACTTCAAAGATGTCGTTGTCGCTACTCTGTATGCCAACATGGAAGGCATCGAGAAGCCTCCGGCATATGAGAAGTGGCTAGCTCTTCCCGAGATCATGAACACTGTCAAGAACACTACTCTTACTGAAATGGCCTTCGAGTACAACATCCCCGCCAATTTCTAGTAAGTCGACTCATAATTGTCTCGTCAGTTTTAGGACTAACCTTTTAGTGACACTTGGTTCACATGTTGCTTCAAGAATGATACCCGAATCATCACTAAAGCATCAGAGCTCCACGATAAACTTGTCGAAGAACTCAAGGCATTCATCCCCGATGGCAATTTCATCACTCAATGTCTCTTCCAACCTCTTCCTACACTCTTCGGTCAACGAGGCGTTGAAGCAGGTGGAAACATCATGGGTATGGACCGTCACAAGACCAACGGTATTCTCTTCCTCGCTGTTGTTATGGCACGGACTCCTGAGCAGGAGGCTTTTGCACGACCAAGGGTCCAGGCTTGGATTAAGGATGTGCAAGAGTATGCTGCTACTATCGAGGGAGGAAATCTTGAGTGGACTTATTTGAATTATGCGGATAAGACTCAGGATCCTCTTGGTAGTTATGGAGTTGAGAATATCAAGAAGATGAAGGATGCGGCAGCCAAGTATGATCCTGAGCAGGTTTTCCAGAAGCTGGTCCCTGGAGGATTCAAAATTTCAGATGTCAAGGATGAATAGAGATAGCATCAAATAAGCACTGGTTGATCTTATGATATCAACGATTTATATTACCTCAAAATACTGAACGGGATTAGAATGATTGAATCAAGACCCGGTGTATTTGATGATAAAGCATACCTCAATATGGACCTATTCTCGTCATTCTATCGGCCAAGATCGATGCTCTCACCAGACTGTGCTTCAGTAAGGCTAGCAGCAAGTGCTACAGGTATAGGGTATATTCTGTCAGATATTGGAGACTTATATGTGAGAGACACCAAGTCGATGTGTGCTATGTATTATGAATGCATTGGTGAAATTGATTGATAGAGCCTTATGAGAGATATGACCCAATCTGCTGTCGTGCAGTAATGCGGATAATACCTCGGTTCCTAAGAGATCGGGCGTCGGCGGCGCCGGCTTATTTCCGTTGATTGACCAGTAGAAGCTGAGTGCTGGAAAACAAGCTTATTATTATGGGCAGTAAGCTTAAAACCCAAACCCACTAGGATGTACACCCACCTACGGTCTGTGCAATAAGAGTGGCAGGAACTTTTAATAATGACGACTGGTGCATTGCGTGATTTCAGGAATTTAATACGATCTGCAGTGATTTCGATGTTACCCACCGCCACATCGTCACCTTGGAAGAAGACCTGCCTGCTGGAGAAGAAGATGAATGCAACAGAAAACGCATCTGCTGCATCTGCTTCAGCAGAGACGATGGAGTTAATCTATCAATCGCTCTGCCACACCGGTTGATCCCATTGCTACAGTAATCGAGCATGGCTGGGGACGCCGTGTCCGAGGTGATGAGGGCATCTCCGCAGCCCCCAGACCAAGACCAATCAGCACAAATGCCGTTTGAATACTCCGTAGTGGTATCGTTGATCGCCAAGGACATTCCCTGTTGCGATGTACCCGACGCCTCATCATGCACCATCGGGGAGTTTGCTCACTGCAGATCGGTCTTACTTGTGTTAGTGTCCAAGGTCTGGTACTACCGTTCCTGCCTCTCTTCCATGGACGGGTACTTTACTCCAGCCGTTTCTTTTGTTTTGAGTGATTATTCTCGTCATTCTCTTCTCTTCCTCCACTGTAGCATTCTGCAAATTTTCTGCTTGCATTGAGTATCACCATCAGCGATAGCGCCTCATCATCATGGACAAGACATCTACACTAGAAGACTCGGAACCTCAAACCTCCCGCACGCCAAGTAGACGGCCTTGGCTCGCATCAGCCTTTGGAGGGCCCAACGTCACAATTGGCCCGCGGATCGAACGCCTCGCTGAGCACTTGGCGCATGTATCCGAAAGCGATAGCACCGCAGCTGAAGATCTCGTCGACAAGCAAGTCGCTTCCGAAGCGGGAAATGCTATTCAGTACAGGACATGTTCTTGGCAAAAGACTGCAGGGCTACTCTTTAGCGAGTACATCGTGCTCTCGATCATGAGCTTCCCTTGGTCGTATAGTCTTCTGGGTCTAGTGCCCGGATTGATCTTGACGGCTGTCATTGCTGGGCTTGTTCTGTACACGAGTCTCGTGCTCTGGGAGTTTTGTCTACGACATCCCGAAGTTAGAGATGTGTGCGACATTGGGCAGATGATCTGGTGGAATAAGAGATGGGCGTGGTGGTGGACAGCAGTAATGTTTGTCCTGAACAATACCTTTATTCAAGCTCTGCATGTCTTGGTCGGTGCAATCTACCTCAACACAATGACCGAGGCCGATTCCATATCAGGTTGCAGAACCGTTGCATTCGCTGCAGTAGTCACGGTTATCAGCTGGATCGGGTCGCTTCCTCGCACTTTCAGCATGTTGTCAAAGCTTGGCTTTGCCTCGACGTTTTTTACATTTATTTCCGTCATCTTGGCAACGGCATTTGCAGGCGCCCAGGGCAAGCCCGCCGGTTATCCTGAGATGGGCGAACCGATAATCTCAATCTGGACACCAAAGACCACGACACTTGTTACTGGCATGTCGGCCTTCATGAATATGAGCTACACATTTATTGGTCAGACCACAATTCCCAGCTTTATCGCTGAGATGCGTGATCCAAGGTAAGTTGCTACGCCATTTAATCCAACCGTGATCATTCTGACAAAAGAACAGAGATTTCCCCAAGGCATTGTGGGCTTGCACCATGGCTGAGATTGTTACATTCAGCGTTGTCGGGTCTGTCATCTACGTTTACACAGGCAACCAGTACATGGTCACGCCAGCATTCGGCGTCCTCACTGATACCTACAAGAAGGTCTCGTATTCTTTCATGGTTCCGACCATTATCTTTGTCGGATGCCTGTATGCAAGTGTCACAGGCCGATTCGTCTTCTTCAGAATGTTTAAGGACTCAGAGCATCTCACATCGCACACATTCAAGGGCTGGTTCTGGTGGGGGCTGGTGTTGCTGATCAGCTGGGCCGCGTCTTTCTTTATCGCTGAGATCATTCCATTCTTCTCTTCGTGTAAGTGACTACTCTCAGACTTATGGATCAGTGCTAATAATTCTCAGTGTTGTCAGTCATGTCGTCGCTGTTCAACTGCTGGTTCGGCTTCATCTTCTGGGCTCTGGCCTACTTCCGCATGCGCAATGCAGATCGCAAGGTCGGAAGGAAGCGAAATCCCGTTCTTGACGCTCTTTCAGTGGCTCTGAATGTTGTCATTATGTTGACTGGTGCTCTATACCTCACGCTGGGAACATATGTCAGTGTGCAGGGTATCATAGATCAGTTCCGTGCAGGGCAAGTGAGCAGTGTCTTTTCATGCAAGAGTAATGGGCTTTGAGGGAAATCGGAGTATTATTCTGGCGCTTTGGTTTAGTTTAGCACTTATAGACAATAGACGGGCATATGATGTTAACGACAGGTGATTGTTGACTGTAAAGGACTCGTCCCGTATGGCTGCTATGTCGCTTTTGCCAGTTCCACAATGGTCAATTCTCTTCATAAGAGACGACTTATTGAATGAGACCTCCTGAATGGAAGAAGCAGAGTCCTCTAGTACACATATTCAGGTTCAGTCTGTTGGTGGCAGAGAGTTGTTTTGGTCTGTTCTTCTGTCACTTTTCCAAGCGTTTCCCAAGCGACACTCATTATCGAGAAGGTTATAGAACATTGGTATCGGATCAATGATTAGACCATGGTATCAAATCCCGACACATCTTCACCGCCAATTTACCAGAGTTCAAGCGACATTGTTTCAATGTATGAAGCTCTTAGCATCATCAAACCCAGCTTAATATCATCCCTAGGTTCACTGAAGTGATGAACAGATAGACAATAGCTCTCTTGACTTTTATCTGCTGTTCACACGCTACCCTCTTCCAAATTGCTTCGATATCTCAGGAATACTGTTTATAGATGCATGATCACTGGCTATCACGAGCAATGACAACACATACGAGACAGAGGAGAGAGACAATTTGAGATAACATCGATTTATCAATAAAACCTCCGTAAATAGTCCTCAATACAACCTAGATTACTCCTTGAGTAGGAGTTAGTGTACTCGGAACGAGATGCCGACTTGGAGATGCCAGTGTCGTTAGCCCACACTGACATCACTACACAAAGAATGGGACCCAAACTAAGCGAATCCTCAATCTCACAGGCTTCACCACTGTTACATACTAAAGCAAGAATATCAGTGCAGAAAAATAAGCTTAAGTGAAATCCCCAGTGTCAAAGAGGAGCGGCTCCGGATCCGATGTGGATAACCGCCGATAGACGAGACCGAGTCCCACCGAGGATTCTCAATTGATCACTGGAAACAATTCCATGCTCTAAGGTCCAGTTAGATGGGGCATTGGAATATAGTGAATCACTTGTCCATCAAAGAACATGACACTGACAATCGAGTCATAGAACTCACAGTTGATGCCAAGCCCTGCACACCCGCGCAATTGAACCGAACACTAACATGACATTTGTTAATAGCGCCCAACCCCAACAGTCAATTATTGAACATGCAAATTATTAACCGATTCGGATCCTATTTCCGGGATTATAAATTCTTTCTTCCTCCTCCCCCCCACTAACCTTTCCCTCAACCCATCTCAACTCTCATAGCAGTTATCCCATGTCTACTACACTCTTCACACCCTGAGGTATTAGAAAAACTGTACCCTTTTTTTGTGATCTATCGTGTTTTGACACACATGACATTTAACGAACACAATGCAGAGGACAGCTGCCTAAAAAACCAGCACGAAAAGCAGGCCATACCCAAAACTAACCCCGATGTTCCCCGTGGCGATGCCGTCCCGGCCCCGGACGATGCGGGCCTCGAGACCGGATGTGTAGCGCACCCCAGCGAAGCCAGCACCGACGACAGTGAACTGAACCTCGAATTTCCAGAGGGCGGGCTCCAAGCTTGGCTTGTAGTCTTTGGATCCTTTTGTGGAATGTTTTCGATCTACGGCCTCATCAACACCTCTGCTGTTTTTGAGTCGTACTTTTCCGAAAACCAGCTTCGTGATTACTCGTCCTCGCAGATTGGCTGGATCTTCAGTCTTTATCTCTTCCTCGTCTTTCTTGTCGGTATCCAAGTCGGACCTGTTTTTGACAAATACGGTCCTCGACTTATTGTTGCCTCTGGAGGTATACTCATCGCCGCAAGTTTATTCATCCTCAGCGTTTGCGAGGAATTCTACCAGATCCTTCTTTCATACTCGGTTGTGGGCGGCCTTGGAGGCGCCCTTCTCAATTCACCGTGCTATGCATCTATTGCCCATTGGTTCGACAAGAAACGAGGTCTGGCAACTGGAGTTGCAATGACTGCGGGATCAATTGGCGGTATCATCTTTCCCATCTTCCTACAGAAACTTCTTCCCAGCGTTGGCTTTGCATGGACGACCCGTATCCTGGGCTTCATCATCCTCGGACTCACCATTCCCGCCACGCTCTTCATGCGCTCGCGTCTCCCGCGATCAAACAAGGTGTCCTCGGTCTGGCCAGACTTGAGCATCTTCAAAGACCTCAAATTTACCTTTTCGGCCTGTGGAATCTTCTTTATGGAATGGGGACTCTTCGTGCCGTTGACGTACATCGTGTCTTATGCCGGACGACCCTCTGGCGACGCCAACAGCTCTTACACCCTGATTTCGATCCTCAATGCGGGTTCATTGCTTGGTCGTTTTCTCCCCGGTCTTTTAGCCGACAAGATCGGGCGCTTTAATGTTATTCTACTGACGCTTGGTCTCTGCATCATATCGGCCTTTGCTCTGTGGTTGCCGGCTGGAGACTCCAAGGCTATGATTATCGCATTCGCTGTTGTGTTTGGTTTTGCAAGTGGTAGTAACCTTGGACTCACACCAGTTTGCGTAGGTCAGCTTTGCGATCCTCGCGACTATGGACGATTCATCTCGACAGCTTTCATGGTAGCTAGCTTTGGAACCCTCAGCAGCTTGCCCATTGCTGGTGCCATTCTCGAGGCCGGCGACAAGGGTGACACTGGCTGGACTGCTCTCATTGTGTTTGATGGGCTGTCGTATGTGCTGGCACTCGCCTGTTTCCTTGCTGCCAGGGTGATGGCTGTCGGCTGGGATGTCAAGAGCGTCTACTAAGACGACTCGATTGGAAACGTCGCTCTTCCTTGGAGATGCAGGCCATGAACTGAAATGTCATGCGATGCAGTGTCTTCAATTGGATAAGTATGAGCGACAGGGAATGGATGGCCCGGTGATGATTATACCAGCCGATAATCTTTACCGGGGCCGAGGTATCAACTGATTTTGTTCAAGATGCCTCCTCGGAGTTGTATTGTTACCACTCAATTGTTGGGAGGGAGTAACAATGAGGAATGGGAGAACCATGTCCATTTGGATACTGGTCTTGGATAGGAACTGACTGTAGTCGCTCATTGATCATAAAAGTAGATAGAATTCACTCATTTTGAACAATTGTAAATGTAACATGCTGCGTTCCCACGGGATCAGGTTGTCAATGTCCGCGATTTTAAACGTAAAACTCAAGGGGATGCAAACATTGGAGATACAAGTCCGAAGCAAAAAGAGGGTCTCAGGTCCTCATCATGTCCAATGACGCATCTTCCCGTCGTCTCGCCCTCACCGAGAACCCGCGATTAACCGTATCTCAAAACGCTCACCACGACAGATTCTCCACGCGCTCCTGTGAGTGGCTCTCCTTGACTTCTCCAACCGGATCATCTATCTCCCGCCCTATATCACTCGGCATACTGACTCCGAGACCACCCGTAGCGCAAGGTCAAGACTCAAGCACCAACTGACCTTGTGCGTGTGTCGACCCGTTTTGGCTTAGGCCGTTGAATCCCGGCCACGGGATAATCTTGATACGAACCAAACCACGAACCTCCCGAAAGCTCCTGGTATCGACGGTTTTTCCCTTCCAATTCCAAAACCTCAAGTTAATCCTCTAGACGTTGCAACAGACAGCGACGTTTCTTTTTTCTCTTTCACTCCCTCTCCCCTCCGCCCCCCGACATCATGCAGTCCTTCACCAGAGCCACTCGCGCCTCGGCGCTGCAAAATGTTGGCCGCCGAGCCTATTCTTCGTCGCAGTATGCCCAGACCATCAACAACCTGCGCATCAACGCCGACACCAAGGTCATCTACCAGGGCTTCACCGGAAAGCAGGGAACGTGAGTTGGCACAAATCTTGAATTTCGAGAGGGTATATAAAATTAACGAATGACGTAGTTTCCACGCTCAACAAGCTATCGAATACGGTACGGTCTTCGCTATATCGATGTCACGATGATACATGTGACAAAAAACTAACTCTCGACAAACAGGCACAAAGGTCGTCGGTGGAACAAACCCCAAGAAGGCTGGCCAGACTCACCTCGGCCTCCCTGTCTTCAAGAACGTTGGTGAAGCCGTCAAGGAGACTGGTGCCACTGCTACTGGTCTCTTCGTCCCGTACGTCTAATCAACCACACACTCCAACGAAAACGACCCCTAACAATTTTTCTCAGTCCTCCTCTGGCCGCCGCCGGTATCGAGGAGGCCCTCGAGGCCGAGATCCCCCTCGTTGTTTGCATCACTGAGGGTATCCCCCAGCACGGTAGGTTTTTGCAACGTCGATGGAACGCTTTGAAGGTTTCTAACATGGGACCCACTTAGACATGGTTCGCATCACCGACATGCTCAAGACCCAAAGCAAGACTCGTCTCGTCGGACCCAACTGCCCCGGTATCATTGCTCCCGAACAGTGCAAGATCGGTATCATGCCTGGCTTCATCCACAAGCGCGGCCGCATCGGTATCGTCTCTCGTTCCGGTACCCTCACCTACGAGGCCGTCAACCAGACCACCCAGGCCGGTCTTGGTCAGTCTCTCGTTGTCGGAATTGGCGGTGACCCCTTCTCCGGTACCAACTTCATCGACTGCCTCAAGGTCTTCACTGAGGACCCCGACACCGACGGTATCATCATGATTGGTGAGATTGGTGGTTCTGCCGAGGAGGACGCTGCCGAGTTCCTCAAGCAAGCCAACACTGTCAACGGTGGTAAGCCCGTTGTCAGCTTCATCGCTGGTATCTCTGCTCCTCCCGGTCGACGTATGGGTCACGCCGGTGCCATCGTTTCCGGTGGTAAAGGTGGTGCCGACACCAAGATCAAGGCTCTCGAGGACGCTGGTGTCATTGTCGAGCGCTCTCCCGCTGGTCTGGGCAAGGCTCTCTACAACGAGTTCGTCCGCCGCGATCTGCTATAATTTTATAACTAAGCTACGTCTACTATTTGGTTCACCCTTGGGAGACAAGATGTGTGAGTCGGGGAGTGAGCTAGTAGAGTCCGGTTCATTTACCGAAGACTCGCTCATGGAGGGCTATTTGCATCATACTGCATGATTTCTTCGTACGTACCTGATAGAGCAAGGATGGTCTGGCTGGCGCGCAGGCTAGATTGTGGAAAGGCCTCTTGGTGTTCCTATTCCGCAGGCGAGTGTGCCATAATCCTCAGCACGCAATGCGCCAACAATATCACATTACACCATGAACCATCTAATGTCGAAAAGTGTTTCAAGCTACATTTGATCACGCTGGAGTATGCACATGTGACGATGTAACTGTATGAGAAATTGTGTAGGCGTGCAAACAAGTGAAGAATTGTTTGCGCATTTATTGTTGAGTTTAGCCGCTCCCTATCTCGGACCATTTATTGTAACCTCCATTCCAACCATATCAAGTACAGCTTAGGCACATCAGGAGGAAAAGAAACTTATGAGGTGAACGAAGGGTGCCAGAATAAACTGGTCTAGAGATTCACTAAAATCCACTAAAATCCACTAAAATTACCTAAGTCTTTTCATCATTTAGAATAAGGGTCCTAAGATTCCTTGCCTGCCTTGCCAGTAAGTCTATGCTAAGTTAAAACAAACCAACGCAAACTCCCCAAACCATGCTCAAAGAAATTATATCTCAGATCGCCATTCCTTCTCTTTGTCCTCCATAATTGATATTAGTTTTCATGTAGCAGTCTAGAAACGACATCCCCCATATAAGCCTCTTCCAGTTCGTAGTCTCGGCCTCCGTTGCGATCTATGCCGAAGTGATTGAAGGCCTCGACGACATCATCTAATGCAAACCCCATGTTCACGAAGCGTTCGACAAGGTTTCTGTTGTATCCGTTAAGTCTACCTCTTGTTAGCCACATTCTCAGAGGCACGTCTGCTTGTCTGACGTACCTAGCAACTTCGTCCTTGACCGGAGCAGGTGCAACGTCATTTTGGTATTTGGTGACATCAACGTCTTGTCGTGGAGCACCGGCATATTTGACAGCCCATTCGTGGGCCATGAGTGCGAAGCGCTTGGGATCTTCTATCATCATTTTTGCGACCTCGGCATCTTGCGGGTCCTTGGGGTTGGGGCACTCTAGAAGCATTCGAAGGGACAGGAGGGCGGTCTTGATAGTCTGGACGGGAGACCAGTTGGAACTGAGGGTGTCAAGGCAGATAGCACCCTACAAAAGTCAGGTTAGTACGTGTCGTATCCCAGTCGCCATTCCATCAAGTCGACTGTTGACCTACCGTTTGACTGCTGATATTCGGATGCCAAACCTTGGTGTCAAATCTTATCATTGGCGCCTTGAAAGGATACTGTTCCGGGATTTGTATGTCGACTGTGAAGGTACCTCCAGCATAAGGGGTATCGGGCGGCGCAGGGAATGTTCCTTTGAGGTGTTTCAAGTCGTTGTCGACAAGAGTCGCGTTGACGCCTGAGTCGTCATGATCGGCTTCGATGTCCTTGAGCTCCTTGAGTACACGCCGGTCCCGAGACATGATGGTGATATGGCGGAAGAAGCGGTGATGGAAGAGCTGAGGATGTTGAATAACAAGTTGAATTAAAATAGTTGGATCGAGTGAGGAGACAAGAGATAACTTTGGGCCGTAAGACAGGCCTTCTGCAGGTCAGCTCGTGTCTTGTGCAGACTTTGGGATGACTGCGGCCTATAAGGTTAAGCTTTAGGCTGCGAACACAGATGATTAATGACAACACGATAATCTTGTGCAGACAAGGCAGGCTATTCGGTTGGTGATATCGGACAGAGAGGAGGGGTCCTTGATTTTTGTCAGGCTGTGGCGTAGGAGACAGACGTCACTCCACTGAGAGATCGCTAAAAGTTAACCTAGGGGATGAGAGAAAACTCAGGACCCTAGCCCTAAGTGACAAAAGTATTTAGGTAAGCTTAGCCTAGGTTTAGGTGATCTTTGACTGAGTTTATTTTGACACCCTAGATCAAGGTCCGGCGTTTTCTTTCCCCCTGAGGGTTAGCGTCCTGCGGGGGGTGTTGCAGCGTTGCTCTTGGGTTGCAGTGTCGGGTTCAAAAATAGAATATCATGGATCAAGTCCGCGAAAAACGGTTGGATATAGGTTCAATGTGCGTTTGTATAAGTGCATCGACGGGAAGAGGAAGTGGTTGAACAGTGCTGCTTTATAATATTTCAGTAAAACTTTATTCAGTGAAAACTTTGCCTTATCTGACTGTGGCTCACAGCAAAGGTGTTTTCTACTGCCTCACTTAAAGAGCTTATTCAATTTTGTAGAGCTCTAATTTCACTGAGTTAGGGGGGAACTAGAGCTAATCATATCATATAGACTCTGCTATTTTGTCTGGGTTTCCTAGCATTAGCGCTTTTGAGGATTGCAAGACCAAATTTACGTATTGGCTTCAGCATATGGAAGTTTATTCTGGTCAACTCATCAAGGTCCAGTGCTTTTCCCTTCCAATGCCAAATTTGAACCTACATGTCGAGAAACTTCCTTTGCACGACTCTTAGGATCCTTTTTTTGTTTCTTGCCTCCCTGCATTCGTATTTGACAAAACCATTAAGAGTTGAGACATACAGCAAGCTTCCAATTCTTTTCGTCAACGTCGATAGCGACATGCCTATTGAGATGCTGGCATCGACCCAAACCAGACGAAGTGACATGGTAATGATTAATTTGAGCTCGCAATGTAGATTTTCAGTTTATCATAAATTCAAATAACATTTTGCCCCTTGACTCCGACATCTGCATTCATGTTGTTGCTTGAAGCCAGTGTTGAAGCTTCACGTGACTCAGCTGGAAGCAGCACGTGACTAGGCTGGAGCTGCTGTCGTGTTTCCCTGGCGCCTGGCGGTCGCTTTCATCATCACTAAGCTCGGGAGCCTCGACCTCTCTCCTCCACATCAAATCACATCCACCATCACGACTCACCTCATTGAAACCACTGCCACGCCAAACAAACGATATCACATAATCTTTAGCTCCCAGAGCTGATCCTGACAAAATGGTAAACACTTATGACATACTGCAGCTTGACAGCTATTGACGTTATCTAGGGTCAAGGTCAATCCGGCATGGGAGAAGGGGGACGCGATGAGAAGGACAAGAAGGCAAGAAACCCGCTCAGGACCTCTATTCCCATTCTAACAGCTCAATAGAAGGATAAGCCCAAGTACGAACCGCCGCCTAGGCCTACCACACGAGTCGGTCGCAAGAAGAGAAAGGCCGGTGGCACCAGCGCCGCTCAGAAACTTCCCGCCGTCTACCCTACCAGCCGATGCAAGCTTCGACTTCTGCGAATGCAGCGAATCCACGATCATCTCTTGCTTGAGGAGGAGTACGTCGAAAACCAGGAACGCCTACGCAAGGCCAAGGCAGCCAAGGAGGGTCAATCCGCTGGCACCGATGCCGATGTCGATCGATTAGCGGACGAGCGTGGCCGTGTCGATGACATGCGAGGAAGCCCCATGGGTGTTGGAACTCTAGAGGAGTTGATCGATGATGATCATGCGATCGTCAGCAGTACTACTGGTCCCGAGTACTACGTTAGCATCATGAGCTTCGTCGACAAGGACTTGCTGGAACCTGGCGCTAGTGTTCTTCTGCATCACAAGAGCGTCAGTATTGTTGGCGTGCTGACAGATGATGCCGATCCTATTGTCAGTGTCATGAAGCTCGACAAAGCTCCTACCGAGTCATACGCCGATATTGGTGGTCTGGAGCAGCAAATTCAGGAAGTCAGAGAATCAGTAGAGTTGCCACTGCTCCATCCGGAGCTTTACGAAGAGATGGGTATCAAGCCTCCCAAGGGTGTCATTCTCTACGGTGCTCCCGGTACTGGAAAGACATTGCTGGCCAAGGCCGTCGCCAACCAGACCTCTGCCACTTTCCTACGTATCGTGGGTAGTGAGCTTATTCAGAAGTATCTTGGTGACGGTCCTCGACTTGTGCGACAGCTTTTCCAGGTATGTGATCTCTTTGGTGTGTTTGATTGTTACTAACATTGTCAGGTTGCTGGCGAGAACGCTCCTTCTATCGTCTTCATCGACGAAATCGATGCCATTGGTACGAAGCGATACGATTCGACATCAGGTGGCGAGCGTGAAGTCCAGCGAACTATGCTGGAACTCCTCAACCAGCTGGATGGTTTCGATGACCGTGGAGACGTCAAGGTCATCATGGCCACAAACAAGATCGATACCCTGGATCCTGCTCTGATCCGACCTGGACGTATCGATCGAAAGATTCTCTTCGAGAACCCCGACCAGAACACCAAGCGCAAGATCTTCACACTTCACACCTCAAAGATGAACCTCAACGATGATGTCGATCTTGAGGAATTCATCTCCCAAAAGGACGACCTTTCAGGTGCCGACATCAAGGCCATCTGCTCCGAAGCCGGTCTGCTTGCTCTCCGAGAACGACGAATGCGGGTGCAAATGGCGGACTTCCGATCAGCGCGTGAGAGAGTACTCCGTACAAAGCAGGAGGGTGAGCCAGAGGGCCTGTATCTGTAAAGCACTTGTACATGAGCGATTGGGACAGATAGATGGGTCTCGGTTATTAATGAGAACTAGAGGTTTAACAGCCACTTTCAGCGGAGCGTTTTGTACTAGGGTTAATGCTTAGGTTGGCAATGTCCTAGGACTTGATGTTCAGTGTAATGTTACATGTTGACAGCGTAATGCTTTTGCAATTTTCGTGAACGGGCTGTATCCCGCCTCCATAACCCTTGATCAGTGCACAAAACAAACTCCATACCAACCTGATACTTTATTGTCCATCCCGATATCCTCCATAACCCATACACGGATCCTAAAATGCAGACATATCATGAGGATCCCAGTTGTTGTTTCTAATACCAAGCTGGCAGACGGTGTAGGCGTAAAACTAATTGCCGTTCTCCTTCTTCACAACCTCATTGTTCTGCACTCCGACAGGTGAATGGTTGTACAGCCATCGTGCAATGATGAAGCTCCCAATAGCCCAGCCCCAGACGAGGACGGCGATGGAAGAAGTGACGAGAAGTGCAGGCACGAGAACAAGGAGGGCAACGCCAATCCAGAAAAGAGCAAAGACGATTGCTGCACCAAGTGCGAATACGATGGTTGACAGGGAGAATGTGAGGAAGATTAGAAGAGGTAGGAAAGAAAGAAGAAGTTGTGATACAACAAAGGACTGTCTTGTTAGTGATGGTTGATAGGCGGTGAGAAGAAACGTACAAAGAGAATAGGTCGTGATGAAGCAAAAGAAGCAGTATTGTCGTAAGCTTTCTGTCGAGAATTGGGCGGGACAACACGATCCACGGAGCTCCGCGCGTAGGCGATGAAGCCTGATGCGTTGTCACGAGCAGTCTCGCTGTAAGAGTTTGTAGCGGCTGGAGCCATTGCTGCGATGGACGGAGTGAGAAAGGAGCGTGGATGGTTGAAGATGGTTTATGGTGTTGGTCGTACAATTGTCATTATGGGAGGTGCTTGAGATCCAATACCTCTTCAGGGAGGTTGAGGTCAGCTTCCCTTTGAGATGACGTGAGGGATGTGCTGGGTACGTACCCATTACGTGGTGAGGTACGGAGCGGCCAATCAGATGTTACACTTGCTTGGCCTTGTTCGATACCATCGTTCTGCAAGTACCATTGACTGTAATGATGAGTAAAGGTCAATCGAATTGACAATTAATTAGTCTTTTTGACCTTCCAAGATTATCGTTTATGCCAAATCAATCTGAGTCCTGCCTGTAGAAATTTAGAGACTACCACTCCGAGTTGGCCTTCCGGTTCCTCACATATAACTCATATCAACATCTCCCACTCCAACTGTGCTCATCTGAGAAACAAGTTGGTCGAGGCGTGACAAGACTTGATGGATCTCCAGCCTTGTTCCATGGTTCTTGTCCAACATGCCTGATACAAGGTCATATGCCAGCTGGTTGCTCAAAGCCTCGCCTACAGATTGGCTCTTATCACACAAGGCCTTCAGACTCTTCATGAAGTGTTCGTGTTCTGAAGCAATCTGGCACGAACGTCCATCCTTTGTCTTGCAAAAGCTCTCCCACAATTCATTTCGCCCAGCTCTGCCCCTCTTTGCCACACCTAGCATTAGCGCAAAGCAGCATCCGAGTTGCCATACATCGGCACGGAGGTTACTCTCCAGGTGTGCGACTTGCTCTGGGGCGAGGAAGATATACGAGCAGTCGTCGAAATTGGTTGACCCCCCATGGATGAATACTTTGCTAACGCCAACGTCGGTCAAAAGAGGCCGGATATCTGGGGAATTGGGCTCGTGGAGCAAGATGTTGTCGGGCTTGATGTCCTTGTGCTTGATTGACCGTCCATGCATATAAGCCACAGCTTGTGCCAACTTCTTCATAATACGATAGATGCAGAGGTCGGAATGTGGGGAGCCTGGGCTGAACCAAGTGCACCGATCTTTGCGTTTGTCGTCCGTTGAATTCAAAAAGGCTTCAAGGGTGTAGGGAGCCCAGGGTCTCAGTATGAGGCAGACAGCACCGTCGTCCTCTTCATTTCCGTCGTCGCTGGCGACAGTGAATGCTTCGACCAGTTTGACAATGTTGGGGTGGTTGCAAACTTCCAAAACCCCAATTTCCTGTAGAATCTTGCTCCGATCATTACAGAAGAACTTCTTCATCGCAAGTTCCTCAGAGGTTTTCTTGTGCTCTACCTTTTCGACTGTCCCGAAGCTGCCCTTGGCTATACGTTCGAACGGCTTTTGGGCATAAGGTACGTCCTCGATTTTGTTGTAGGTGTGTACGTATCGCGGCTCGAGCATTTTTGCAAATTGAGATAGGCATTTCTCTAACTGCGGCCTCGTTATTGTTAGCTGTCTGTGTTACCAACTAACAAGTGGTGACATACCGATGCTCCTCGAACGATCGTACAGCCTCCGTTTGGGAAACCAGAGATGCCCCATTTAGTACTGTCTTCCCCAGGGTCTCGGCGATACTGATGGCCACCTTCACGAGTCCTTGCTGGTTCGGTAGGGATCGAGGGTAGCCCGTTCTTTCATCAATGTCCAGAATGAACTGTGAGGCAAAAAGAGCGTCGAGGGCATCAGAGCGCCCCTGTTCTCTGTTCTTGCCATAGAAGTCGACAAGTTCTACAAGTTCAGCGATGCAGCTTTTTATTCTTTCCATTAGCTCCCCAATGTAGGACGAAACGCCATCGGCAATGCTCGAGCCCATTTGGTGTAGTTCACATAGTAGAGTATTGAGGTCTGTCTCCAATGTCTGTGACCTCGCATCGATGAAACCAGCTACTGCTGAGCCTTTTCTGAGATGGCTTTTACTCCAAGCTCTGATCCGGCAAGCAAACCGAAGGGACTCATCGAGTCTTTGAAACGTCCCGTCAATGCCATCGGAAAAGTGGTAGGGTTGTGACCGAGGAGTGGTCGAAGACAAGCGATTGCACAACATATCAACGGTTCGTCCTATGGCGTCGGTGCGGGGAAAAGCCTCAACAAGGCAAACAAGTGCAGGATGTCTTGTGGAGGATTTGATTGTGGTTCGCCTGGGCTCTCGGATTGATATATCACCCGACCCCTGCTTGGTGACACAGCCTTACTTCTTGACCACTGTTGCCAGTCCTATCACATCCTGCCAGCTAACACATTTTCTTTCCGTGTGGCGCTCTGTTATCAACCCTTTACCGCTTGACCGACATTCTGCAAGCGCTGCGTAATTGTTTGCAATGTTAGGCTATGCCCATTGTCTCCCAGGCTCCGTGGTCGTAAATAGTACTATCAGAGAAACTCTACAGACGACAATGCCGACATGCAAATAGACACCAATTAATACCAGTATATCAATATCGTATTTTGGTTAAATATGCTGATATTTCTTGTTTGGAATCATCCTCCTTCAACAACTTTCACCCACATCCTTCTTATTGTGCACAAGGGGCTAAAGTGATAACAAAACAATCATAAGCTTCGGAGAACTATATTAAAACACCTACGGATAAAGAGACTAGGACTACGCTAAAATACGCATAAAACAACGCCCTATGAACAGACCCCCAAAACTAATATCCAGATGCAGCAAGCCTGGCCTTCTCATCGTCCACAATCTTCTCCTCGTCGTCCTTCTTCACAACTTCATAATCAGGAAGATCCTCCTTCACATCACGAGGAGTAACCTCAGGCTGTGTTTGCTCTCCAGTCTTTTGCGCCTGAGGTTCATCAGTGTATCTCTCCTGCTTCTCAGACAAGATGCCATCGCCAGGAGGAGGAACCTGGCCAACTGCTTGCACAACAGTCCGGTCATAGTCAGTTCGACCTTGAAGAGCCTGAAGAACCTCAAACAGAGGCTTACCCGCCATAGGCCAAGCAACATCGCCGCATAAAATCCTCTCTGCTGTAATACCTCGCTCATTGTAGAAAGTAGCGTTGGCATCCCCTCGAGTCACGACGATAGTACCATCGATTTGAACTCCCATCCACAAACCGCGGCTCTTCATGTAACTCCACATAGGTCGAGCAGTCTTGCTGAGAGCAGCCTCAACACTACCACCTGTTCCAATAGGACCTAAGGCAACTGAGCCCTCGGCGCCGAATGATAGCCGAGGCTTTGTAAAGGCGGCGACTTGCTCTGGGGTGTTGAGGACACAGACGCAGTCATACACATCGAGTCCAAAGACGAAGCCGGCACCGAGACTGCTTACGATGAAGGAGGAGGGAGGAGACCATGTACCGTCTGAGCGACGGGCGATGACTACGCCGGAGCCGCCGGAGAGAGAGTTATGACCGGCACCAGCGCGGATGACGTTGAAGATGGCGAGGCCGGCCGCGCTTTGGAGGACGGAAGGGGGAATTTTGACAATTGACTTGCGTGTAAGTCCGGTAGGGTGGAGAGGGCCTTTTTCCGTGGGCGATGTTGAAGAGTTGAGGTCTAGACTTGTAAGTAGGTGCTTCTTAAGATATTTGTATTAGGCTTACTGGTAAAAGAGTGAAGGATGCGAGCTGCCTTGCTGCATTCCTTATCCATAGTAGAAGGCCACCATCCCTCGGCACCAAACAAATTAGCGGCCTTGTTCAATGGTGACCCAGCCTTGGAACTGATCTTATGGAACCTCTCGCCGGCTGTGGGCTTGGCTGTAGAAGAGGCATCTCGATCTTGAGGTTGGGGTTGGGGTTGTTGGTATTCTGTGCTATCAGGCTGGATGGAGTAAGAGGGAAGTTGACCAGCTTGCTTAAAAGGATCAACGTCCTCGATGGACTTGTTGGATGTAGAGTAAAGGGTCATTATTATGATTCGCCGAGTTATACAAACGGTATATGATTGAAATTGATTGTACAAGAACTGTAGGTTGCTGATTGTATTGTTAGTATACTCGACCAGGACCATTCATCCTTATATGTCCTTCCTCGCTATATTATCCCAATTCCATCCATCTCGCATTCTCTTAAGCCTACGCAATCTCGTCCAACCATACCATGTATTGCTGTTGCCTGTAGGCGCAGTAAACGCGGCCGCCTAGCTAAGATGGATGTGTAGTGCGTGGACTGAGGCGCAGCATCGCCGCACGAGAAGCGAGACATGAGCGAACAACGCAACGAGGATGCGAAAGAACCTGAAACAAGTATTATCACAGCTCATAGTCATCCGTCTCGAATCTACTGTGCTTTTAGGTAAACGACCTTCTGATGCTGATTGCGACAATTTAAGTAATGTCGTCTTGGATGATGATCATCTTGTAAGTCATCTAGCTTCATCTGAACTAATCCAAGCTTCTTAATCACTAATACCGCTGACCAACTATCATATTAACCATTGTCGGTGTGGCTCAGTTGGTTAGAGCGTTGGTCTCATATCTGAAATCAGATTGATCTGACGAGAAGTCAGGGTCATCCAAAGGTCGAGAGTTCGAGCCTCTCCACCGACATTTGCTTTTGCATCCCGGTCTTATTGATCAATATTCTTTTTTGTCTGTGGAGGAAACTTGTACACATACGGCTTATATATTGCCCACCGAGAATTGGCCCTTGGGGCCGGTAATTGTGCTTCTTGCAGCTTGTGACGTTCTTTGGGGAAGCTCTCACTGGTCGACTTACACGATCACTTCTTCGCGGACAATGTAACAGTTGCAATCGAACCCAGGTCTTAGCAAATTATGTCATAATCATTACAATCGATTTGCAAATCTATGCCAAGCTCCGACTCCAACTATGAATATTCTTGTGTATACTCAAGCCTCCTCATTAGACAGCCTCATCTCCAACCGGTCTGGTTCGCTTCCTTCTAGTATTCGCATCCAGGTTCTCTATCTCCTCAGCGCCACTTCGAAGCGTAGACTGGGAGCTGATAGCAGGGGTACTCGCGCTTTCAGGCAGCCTAACCTTCTTGCCTCCCCAGCCAGCAGCCATAGATATGGTCTGAGCAGCATAGTCCAGGTCCCCGTCGAATCCATACCGGAAAGCCTCCGTCTCTTGAAGCGGGAGATGGTTGAAGCGCCAGTCCCAGACACTTGCATAGGTGGACCGATATGATGCGAATGCCATGATTGTGCCGATGAAACCGCCTCCTAGAATGTCATACCAGTTGTGCGCTGCGTCAATGGTGAGTGAACCAGCAATTAGGACTGCTCCGAGGAGAGGGAGGAATGTGAGGAAGAGTTTCCAGAAGGCGGGCTTGTGGTCTGCCCAGACCTTGAGTTTTGCGTTGAGCCATAGGAAGAGGAATCCGAATCCGGCGAAAGCAGCTGTCGTGTGACCGCTTGGGAACGAAGTGATGGCATTTTGGATCCTCGATTTATCAGGCTGGGTGCAGATTTCGGTAGTGTACATGATTTGGTAGAAGCCAACTCCGTTTAGGCCAGTCTTGTTGTGTGTTTTGGCGAGAGAGATATCTGGCATACAAACATCGAGAAAGTAAGGTCTGAAACCGCCGACAAGCTGTTTGAGAGTGACCTGAAAGAGAGACGCCAGAATGACGGACCAATTTGTCCCAATGATGGCATTGCTCGCATCCCAGGCCGACTTGATCCGGAATTGGGCGACGACGTAGGTGATGATAGGTATAGCAATAGATATCAGACCTGATAACCACGAGGGGAGAATCCAACCGCGATCAGGATACGCCCATTGCGGGTAGACAATATCTCCCGAGGTCGCATTAAAGGTAATGGGAAACGTTCGTGTGATGATGACAGGAGAATGATAGATCTAACGAATTAGCACCGATCAAAAACACAGGACACAAACATACACCAAAAGCTACAGCTCCAACTACGGCCATGACGAGTAAATCGCGCCAGTTGACAAGAAACCATTGTCGCATAAACGTCTTGAACTTTTGCTTCTTGGTCTGGGACCTGTTGGCCACGGCCGAGTTGACTCTTGGGAGGAGAGGCATGACGACCTCGGAATAACGATAATGTCTTTGCAAAAAGAATGCCGTGAGAGAATCAATTATTATTAGGTCAAGAAGAGAAAAGGAGAGAAGAGAGGAATGAACATAAGACAGTCTACGTAGGACAGAGCTTAGCTTGTTGTTGTCGCGTGCCAGTGCCTGCTTGGAGTTGTCTGACGTCATTGGCGTGCTTAATCGATCGGGATCGTAAACCTTTGAGATACAAGCAACAGACTCATCAAATCTGAACAACACACAAAATATCATCGAATAATATTTCTATTGGTATGACCATTATAATCTATAAATAAAAGACAAAAACTCCATCGCATGCTAAATCTATCATCATCTATCCAAACGCCATCTACCATGAATGAATCATCACTTCTTCAACTCTCCAGGCCCCTTGATTCCACTCGCGCGACTGCGAACACGAGAATCATATTTGAGAGTCTTATCACCAATTGTGCCATCACTATTCGTCGTTGAGCCCGACACACAAGGCTCATTATTCCACGCAACACCTCTAGCACGTCTCCACGACTCAATAGGCGAAGCCAACATGCGCTGCGTATAAAACAGACGACAGTTGGCAGCCTCATACCGAAAATGCACAGGGTATCCCTCAAGATTATCCTCAGTGTAGCCGTTCAGCGAGTTGACCTTGCCGACACCGCCTGCGGGGAGGGGAAGAAGAGGTGGGTTCTGCGAGCTGGGGAATGAGGATGATGCGTCGCTGAGGATAGAGGCCGTCTCCTTGTCGGTCTTTGCGTTGGCGCGGACATTGGCGATTGCACTGGTGATGTCGGCGTTGAAGTTGAGGAGAGTTCCCTTGACGCCGCCCATGGCTTGCATGGCTTGGTTGAGAGGACGACCGCCTAGTGCGAGTGTGCGAATGCCGTGGTTACGGGTGAGAAGACCGGTCAGGATACCACAGGCCGAGGCGCAGATACCATCGGTCACTATGAGGATATTCTCAGGCTTCCAAGGAGCTTCCGCAACCAAAGGCTTCCTCTCGGGGTCGAAGCCATTTATATAAGCAGGTATACTCTCGTCCCAGGGAACAGTCTTGTCAGTCTGGAAGGCTGCAGTGACATTCTGACCCTTGACGGTATAAGGACCATAAAATTCCTTGCCTGTCTCGAGGTACTTGTTACCAGGAGCGACGGGGTAATACTCAGATCTAGTGATCAGAGACTTGACGAGTTTATCATAGTCAACCTCAGCAGCAGCTTCAAGAGCAGGGTTGGCGCGATATCGATCCCAGCCAGTGAACTCTCCCTCGGGAAACAAGAGACGATAGATGGAGTGGGCGAGAATGACTGAACCACCGCCGTTGGCAGACATATCGATGATGAGCTTATCACGACCAGTCGCCTTGGCCGCCTTGATGAGCTGAAGGATGACAGCTTGTCCCTCAAGGATGAACTTGGTCATGCTAAAGTCGGCAGGGGGGTTGCTGATGTCGATACCAAGAGGCAAGAAGCTCAGGATAGACAGAACGGCAGTATCTTTGTAGTCCTCGCCGTTGAGAAGGTATGCAGAGACAGCGTTGCTGGATTGTTTAACAAGAGGCTTGGGGTACCCGGGAAGATCATCATCAGTCTCTTGGGTTGAACGACGCTCATTGGCAGAAGGTTCTTCGGTGGTGGTGTTTGTGGGAGTGATTTCAACATAGTAGTGGAAATCCTCGCCAGACTCGATACCAGAAAGGTCAACAGTAGCAGGGACGACCAATTGGTTGACAACCTCCAACTTACTTCCGTTGTGGAATTCGATGGTATACGTATCGGGAATCTCGAACTGGGTGAAGAGTGTGCTGCTGGAAGACCCAACAGCGCCACGAGGAATAGATGCAAAGAGGCCGTTGTACTGAGCATCAGGGTCTTGGCTGTTCGATGTCGCGAAAGAAGCGTCCTCCTCGAGCCACTCAGCGATTGGGGTACCATCGATGGACTTGACAGCTGAAGGGGCGTAGTCAAGAAGACCTTGGTTGCCACGGCTAGTGTCGATGACATGGAAGATGTAGGGAAGTCGAAGACCGTTGGCAGACACAGACTCGAACTCGACACCTCGTCGGACGTAGTAGAAGGCGTTGAGCAGAGCGGGAGGATAGTCAAAGTGACCATCATTGGCAGCAGCAAACTACTATCGTGAGTATATCATTATACAAAGACCTGGGAAAACTTACAAGGCTTCGCAGATCTGTCATGACTTCATATTGAGTCTTGTACTTGTTATTCTCCAACTTGCTTCGAATCGTACCAAAGCCCCCAAGAACATCCACACCTGGAAACAGATACTCTTTCGGCGGATCAGCAAGAATCTCAAGCGTACTCTGAAACCCAATCAGAGGTTCAAGGTAGCCAAGCAACTCGAGATCTCGCTTCTTATCCAGAGGAACAGACTTGAGACAAGCAATACCAACAGAGGGAGGAATAGCAAGAACAACAGGCTTTCCAGGCTCAGGTTCAGCCTCCACATAAGCCTGACTTATAAACTTGCAAGGCTCGCTCTCAGCTTCAGAAAGATCTCGCGATGAAATAAAAGACGGTTGGTTTCGAGCCTGGTGCATCACCTGTCTAGGCTCAAGGGCTGCGAAACTAACCCCTGCAAGGGCTAATAGAATTGAAGGAATCATGATGAATGTGAATATTAGTGATAGGGCTGGAGGATCTATCTGGATCTCTTCCAGCCCTTATATGCAGTTTATTCTTCAAGACCAACATATCCGAGTCCTGCCTCGTGGCTGGGTGGTACTTGGGCTAGCGCTGAAGGCGTTGCTTATACCAGTAGTTTCACGGGCTGTGCTGGCGGCGGGACCTGTCAGCGGGAAACAATTATCTACAGGCCTGTCAATTTTTCGTTTATTTATTTTTTTAAAGTCATTATCAAATGAGAATAAAGAGGGAAGTACTTTGGTGCAGATCCTTTCTCGAAAGTCCTCTCGAAGCGCCAACTCGTACGTTTCAACTCCATCATGAAAACCCCATGTTGAACAACTGTTCGCACCAATCTGCCTAACGGCTTTTTAGTCTACTTTTAATAGACCGCCACAAGGCTTCTTTCTGTCCCTTGTGGTATTCAGCTGGGAGCATGGCGCACCCTGCGCCACTCATTTATCGTCCCGAGTCCTAGTCCCCGTTAAATGTAAGCATCGTCTCTGTGTCCCAATGGGTCCGTTCTGTTCTGTGGAGTTTGGATGGATTTTCGTTTAGTTTACAAGGTAAGCATGCTTTTTAGCGTGGGCAGCTGAAGAGATGGCGTTGGAGGAGTGATCAATATGGCAGGGCGCAGGTGAAGTGCTTACTGGGAGGATGTTTTCGGGACCGAAGGGTTGTCTTGAATGGACAGAAGCTTGCTATTCGACTTCTAGAACTGGGATAGTTGGCTTTCGGATCTGTCATCTAGAGAATGTGTATGGCTTCACAAATCCGTCGCTGCGCCGCATCTCTCGCCTATTGTTCTAGAAGGACGTGTAATCAAACGGTTTGCTTCATTCTCGAGGCAGAGCCTGGCTGTGTTTACTGTAGTCGCGTTCACGAATATGGCACCTGTCCTGTAACAAAACAGTGATCCCTTGAGCCAACTCAGGCAAAGCATGCGTCTGCCTAGTATGACCTTGAGGTTCTCCCTTTCTCCTTGAGCACTGGATCAAATTAATTTTTATCTATTTCTTGCTTTGATGCCTCAAGTATCTTCATGCATGAGGAAAGACCCCGTGGGACCAACATCCAAAGATTTCAACGGCTGCGCTGGAAAGACAAAGCCGGAAAGCGCCCTCTGCTGCATTCTCAGGTCACTCTTCTGATGCGGCTTTGGCCAAGGGCCATGGAATTAAATCGCCAGTATAGTGAGGAGTACAAATGCACAAGTCGAAAGTTTCATCATAAGCTATCATCTTCATTCACGATCATGTTTCTACACGTTGTCGTGAAGTTAAAGGCAGGTTCCAAATCTACAGACAGGTTATGCTTAAATGAGCACGCGTGGGGATCGGTGTCTATTTTTATCCGGCCAATTAGAGTTAACCTTCAAAATACGCTTCCGCAGAATTGACACGACGCGACACGAGGATGTTCATCACAACACGACAGAAGATCAAGCAATGGACTACCACTATAACTGATAGGGAAAAAAGATCAGAAAAAAGAAAAAGAAGAAAAAAAAATTGGTAGCTTCTCTTTGATTGAGCGTGTCATCCTTAGTGCAGGGGCCATGCTAATCTTCTCTTGATGGATGTTAGCAGGAGTCGAATGAGGGGGCTTTTGGAATATTTACCTGTATCGTTTCAAATGACCTATGTGTCCCGAAGGACAGAAGAAAAGTTGCAATTTAGACTTATATACCCTACTTGCTCGCCCACCACATAGCAACCCAACTTCAACGCTTCACACGGCAGACCAACTGTAACCATGCAAATAATAAATGAAACTCGATAACCCGTATTATTATCAAGTTCATCTCTTTGCAGATTCCACTTGGCGGCCCAATATGCTGTGAAACAACCTCTGGGCACTCACACTCTACCTTGGGAAGTGGAAACCACTCAATACATTACCCAGTCTCAAGCGACAAACTTCCTCTACTGGCAATTCAAGATCAAGTGAGAATTCAACTCGTTTGTCATTGTCAGTCATCTTGACGTTCACTGCAAGTCACGTTTCGCAACAGCGAGTTCGCAACGCAGGCCTGGTGAGAACGCCAAACATCGCAACCCAGCATTTCAGTTGGAGGATGTTTGAGGGTCAAGAAATTTTGCAGCAAGAGGCAAAAATCTGCAGTGGTCTCATCGGGTGTGCCCTAACAGAAAAATGACTCTTTGCTACAGTAGAAGATGCCCGGGCGGGGCCGTCAACCACTATTAATGGACAGCCCCTTCAACAGACTTCATTGGGTTCCGACGAGGTTCCTAAATTACCTATGGGACGGAAATAAAGTAGTCAAAGGTATCCTAAGTTTATACTAAAGCATCCTAAGTTTTATAATCCTAAACTTATAATACGCCTCGTGTTTTCTGTCTGCAATGTCTACTAATTACACTTTTGGTTGGAGTTTGCTACGGCAAGAGGTTAGGAAGGAAGCCGATTTCTCTCTTCACCCTCTACAACATCTGGCATTTTCATCAGCAACATGTCGTCTTCGGATCAGGAGCCTTGGTGGATGCCAAAGTTCCTCGATTCTCAAGAGTCGCTCGATCCGGCGCAAGCCTTGCGTTAGAGTACGTTCAAGGTTATCAGCGCGCTTAGCCCAGAGGCGGTCACGTCTCTGGAGGCCCCTCACGTCTTGTGGCTTGTCCCTCTCAAGGTTGGGGATTTTGGCATCATTCACACTGGTGGAAACAACTCCTTGAGCGACGGCGGATTAGTCGACTACCCAACCGTGCAACTTCTTCGAAGAACCGACAAAGGCATCGAGGCAGGATACGGGACGACTCTCCTTGAAGGCCGTGCCGGGTTGTGCCAAGTGCCTGAGAAAGCATCCAACTTGGAGCTTTCCTCACAAGGCCTGACAGGGTGGATTTGGTGCAAGATGTGATATACCCGCCGCAACTACAATTCAATAGCACGTTCAAGAATTTCGACTGCTACATTCACTACCTGAATCTCCCGAATTCGAGAAATATCTGGATCAGAACAAAAGCCCCCCAAACTGTCGGAATACCCGCTATCTGGAGCTTCCGAACACAACGCGAGCTGAAGCATGTTAGACGTCGAGAACGGGGCCATAACACGAGTGTCAAGTTGTTCCATACTCAGTGGAGTCAGGATTCAAAGATCAGTCTTTTTGAGGCATCAGTTCCACAAGAAGGGACTCCTCTCGAGGAAGGGTCCGCTGTCAACGTCATCATCGAGATCACAATTGATCCTGGCGTCGAGCATTCTCACTCCTATCTTCAGTTCCCCCTAGTACGTCCTTTTGACTCTTCGTGTCAAGCATTTCGCGTTGGGATACGTCTCGAGTTCCAAGACGAAGGGGAGGTTTGGAAGTCCGAGTATCTCAGCTCCACTCGCCATTTTCCTGTTTTATCGCTGTACAAGTCGCTGAAAGTCGAAGACTTGGGCAACGAACTCAATCACATAGACCTTTCCTGGCTCAATTGCATGAAAACACTTGCGACACTATTGAACTGGCGATGGAAACCAGAGGACAACCCCGTCAGAGAGAACCTCACCCAAGCCGTTTGGGTTCCTTATTGCATCAGGCTCCTGAGCATTGACTTCGACTTTCACAATCAGCGTCTCGTTCTTGATGAAACACAGTCGGTGGAAATGCAATGCCCTCGGCTTCTGGCCCAATGCGCGTGAGGCAAGGCACTCAAACGCCTTTAGCATCAGGTAGTCTTGGTCTTGACGGAACAGACACATGGTTGATGTAATTCCAGTAACTAACTATGCATTGAGAAGCTCAACGTCGAGAGATGACAGTTTTATAGCATCTACTTGTTCACAAAGACTGAGAACCGATCCATGTACGAGACATCTTGTCACCCGTCAAGATCAAGGTAGTCTATCTATTACATTACAAATGTATAATTTTCACCCAAGCACTTCACAGACTGGCATAGCAATCGCGCAAGATGGCATTAGACATCTATCTCGTTCTAATCACAGGCCATGCAACACCAGCGATGCTAGATACACAAAAAGGAAAAAACACAACTAGTAAAAAGCGCACGTTCCTAAAAAGCCACCGCAAGAAACTTTAATCATACCAAGTTCGGCCCATCCAAAGAACCTCCTTTTTACAGAAGGACCATACCGGCACCGACAATACCGGCAACGGCCATGTAGGCGCCGACGGCAAAGTCACCGAGGGAGAAGACGCGGGCGATGGAGGCAGCCTGGAGACCAAAGTTCTCGTCGTCCTCGCTGCTGCTGTTGCTACCACCGGTGGATTCAGAGGCGACGGCGTGGGTGGCAGTAGCAACCTCCTCGTTGATCTTGCTGGCGGAGGCGAGAGCAGACGAGCAAGAGGACTGGCTCTCGGCCTTCTGGGTGGTGGCCTTGCCCTTGAAGTCGCAAGCATCGGCAGCGGACTTCTGGGAGACGTAGTAGGCGTCGAGGATGTAAGCAAGCTTGGCCTCGTCGGAGCACATGCTGTAGGCACCATAGATACCGGCAGTGGCGTTGGCGTTGATGGCAGTGCAGATCTTCTTGTCCTGGCCGCAGATGTAGCCAAAGATATCGTTGAAGTCCTTAGCCTTCAGGTTATCAGCAGGGACACAGCTTCGGCTCTTGACCATGCAGTCGCAGAGGTCGGAGTCGGGGACGGGGGGGAGGACGCTGTTGGCCTTCCAGTTCTTGGACTGCTCAGGGCAGGTGGCGGCCTTGCCAGTGGGCTTGTAGCTGTCCTCCTCGACACCGGAAGGCTTGGCGGCGTTGACCTTGCTCTGGAGCTGGGAAAAGTCCTTGAGCTTGACAGCATCATCGTTCTTGCTGATCTTGACGAGACCGTAGTCGTTGGCCTCCTGGAAGTACATGTAGACAATACCACCGCTGAAGACATCGGTCATGACCTTCTCCCCGTACAGGGCGGTGGTCTCATCGAAGATACGGCCAGCAGCACCATCGGGCTCGTTGCAACCATACTCAGCAAAGAAGACGGGAACGGAGTAGTTCTCAAAGAACTTGGCCTGGTCAGTGTAACCAGAGTCTTCCATGCTGCTCTTACCACACCAAGAGTAGATGTTGTAACCCCAGTAGTCGATGCGGGAGTCGTCATCACCGCAGTTGAAGTAGTCGGCAATCTGCTCACGAATATCGACATCGTCGTTGGAGGCGTAACCGACACCGAGCCAGCGGGAGAACTTGCTCTTGATGTGCTTCTTGGTGTCACGGACGGCGGCCTTGACGAAAGCAGAAGCCTGTGTGTTGGAGACGTTGTTGGAGACCTCGTTACCGGCAAAGAAACCGACGACGTTGTCGTACTGACCAAGCTCATCGACGACTCCGATGTAGCGCTCATACAGCTCAACATCCCACTTGGGGTCATCACGGTTGATCGAGACGCTGGGCTCAGAAAGATCAGAGATGACGTAGATTCCAGCATCGTCGAGCATCTTCATGCAGGCCTTGTGGTCGGCCTTGGGGTCGATGGCGTAAGTTCGGATGATGTTGGTGCCTAGCTGCTTGAGGAGAGGGATATCACGCTTGCAAGCAGCCTCATCGGCGAGAGGATCGATGTACTTGGTCTCCTTGGTGTTGGTCTGACCAGCGGCAGCAGTATCCTGTTGGTAAGCAACACCCTTCATGAAGAACTGAGTTCCGTTGGAGTAGAAGAGCTTGGATCCCTAGGAATTGTCAATATCAAACCGCGATACCCTGGCATCTGGCGCATACCTTCATGGTGATGGGCTCCAGCTTGGCGCTGGCAGCCGTGGCCGCCGCAGCGACAATGGCAGCAGAAAACTTCATTGTGTTGTGTATCAAACGGCAAGTAAAAAGAACAGAGAGTAATGAATGACTAGAATGAGGCGATGATTTTATTCAACGCCTAAATTGTTGTTGGAATGCTGAAACCCCTTTTTCCTTGAGTTCGCGACGAATGAGCCGGAAGAGAGGCAATCGGATCGAGTAGCAAGAGCGTTTGTAAATGAGTGTCGGGAAAGGTTAAAAATCGGCCTCAAAGTAACGAGAACCGATAGGAAAAAACGGCGATGAAGAATTAAAGGTTAGCGAAGGTTTGATGAAGGAAGAGAGAAGGAAGATGGAATTCGAGGGATGGGGCGATTTGAAAAGTAAATGGAAAATGGAATGCATGGGGTGGCTAGCACTGACACTAAAGCAGTCTAGCTACGGGACCATCCCTGGGCTTCTGGCGGGGCCCCCCAGACCCCCCTGAACCTCAGTTGCCCAAGCCGCTAATTGTCCTGGCAAGGGGTTGGCAGCGGCTGTGTTGTAGTGGAAGAGCGGCACTGTGCCTGCTACGGTGAAGAGGCCTAGAGAGGTCGGTCCCCGAAAAACAAGCAGATCCCCTCGAGGATTGACGAATGAACCAACCACGGGACAAAGAACCCCTGTCGGTTGCGAGGCGCAGTTGCGAGATTGAAGCTTGTTTGGGTCTTGTCCGGCGCCATCCGTGGCCAATCAGGGGTTGCTGCAGAGGGATCTCATCTTGTTGACGGTGGTATAGTGCTTGGAGTCAATGCACACCGTAGCTCTATCTCGCCTTAGCAAAAGCTTGGCCTCGCCTGCTGCATGGTTTGTTAGTGCCTCACGAGATTGCACTGTACAGAATAGGGGACAATCTCCACCGAATATCCGTTCTACGACAAAACATCAGGGGTCTCACATGGGTTTGGTCTGAGCCGCCATTGATTCTGCATCTCGCCTTGAGCATGTATACGACATTGAATGACACCTGGGAAATTGTCTCGAGTCGCTTGCGGTGGGACTCATTGTTTATGACTTTGCGCGTTCACTTGGCATGATGAATACGGAATTGCAATATTATGATATTAAATGCCTATGTCTTGTCGTCTTGGCTGATGATTTTCGGAAGTTGATTGACAACGGCGAGCGGCGGCCAGTGAATTGAATTGGGTGCATCGGGTCGAACAAAGAAAGAGCTTACGTGTGTTCGTGTTGCGTTGATTTCGATTTCCCTTCCAGGATGTGTATGCTCGGCCCGGTTGGTATCTTTGTCTCAAAGGGTTTCGTCAATCCTTTCAGTGGCGCGTGTCATTCCCATTAGGGACACTGTATCTCTCACTCCTGTTTCCTGGTTGGTTCCTCCACCTATCGTACTCTGAAACCGATGCAAAGCAGAGAGAGCATAGACGCTTGTGCACATCTATGGAGCCCATAATATCCATCCCTGACCCAGGCCAGCGCGCGTTCGTTCTGGCATGAGCTTGACTGTGATATTTTTGGACGGTCTCTTCGTTATTTCTCCTTGATCAGCGCTGGGACCTGTCTATCATCATCATATATAGTGGTTCAGACGACGACAACTCGAAGCTTGATCGCGTTGGTGATGGATAGACGGGACATGAACAGTGGAGTATGGTTCTGTCGATGGCGGGTCGAGTTGCAGTCATTCTTTTGGATCATCGATTCCATTCCTCTCTCGTATATGCGTCGTCATCATCTTCCATCCTTCATTGTCCTCGAATCTTGTCATAGACGCTACCAACGCCATAAAGGACTCGGCCCCAGGCATCGTGAGTCTTTTGTAACAATCCATGCTGAGGGCGTTTCTGGTTATGCCGTTGTTCCGGCCGGTCTGCCGAAGTCCGGTGATAGTGGCCGTCGTGGTACACGAGTTCTCCCGGCATCGTTATCCGTATTGTTTATCGTCTGTATGTATTGTTATTTTTAATTATTTGTGGACTTGATTCATGTGAATTGCGTGTTCCGAAGGTTCTTTATTCCCAGAGCCCTTGCTAGAGACCTCGCCCTGTTTAAATAATTCTCCTTAGCGTAGGGCGATCTGATGGTTGTCAACCCCTTGAGGCGCATGCCAGACCGATGACTCTAATTGCACTTCACATGCTCAATTATTGCATCAATTCTTCCATCACTTGCCATTCAACTCAACGAGCCGTCAGCATTTGACCTCTCATATGCATCAAAAGGTCCGGCGCCGCTGAATGGGTCTCACCACCGGCCGATCATGCGACTTAAATCGCCGTCTCGGTCGGCTGTAGGGTGGCAAATATCACCCTTCACGGCTGAGTTTCTTTCATACTTGCGTCACGCCTATGAAATCTCAGCCTTGGCCCATGGCTTGGCAATCAAGCCTTGCGAAGATCTTGCTTAATATCACAAAGTGTTTCTGGTGGTTGTCTGTCTGTGTGAAGAATAAACTTGCTTTAGTGCGGACGGATGGAGGATGGATGCTGATGCTGATGCTGGTAGCAGGGTCAAAGAGCAATACACACCAAGACCATTAGATACAGTAATAAGATAGACAAAGAAAGAGCATACCTTTGAACAGATGAAGTTCCTCTTCTTTTCCTACGAGATCTCCTGCAGGCTCAGCCTTACAAGTAATAATGTGAGGATGAGTGCTCTTACACGAGTCTTGGCATCGTCAGATCCTGGCAACGATCATTAACTTCGTCATCCATTAGGAGGAACCTTGAGAGATGTATTTACTGCAGACTTCCCACTATCGAGACACGTTATCGATTTCCGCAAGTGACTTTATCATGACCCGCTGCACTCAAGTCTTGTGTCAGGTGATGAGGAGCAGGAGGCTGAGATGTTCCATCATGACAATGGCTGAAATACACAGCTTTTGAGTGTTCCTCCTTGGCGAAATGACCCAAGACGATACACTGTACATTTGATTCACCCACTAATCATTCCCAGACAGGCAACATCGCGTGCGGCCTCTCACTACTCACTATGTTCAAACAAGTGTCACTCAGCTACTGTCACATGATATCGCCATGTATGCGTTTTCAAGTGCACATGAACTATTGTGTAGCTTTTAAACTCACGCTGATACGCTGTAGATACATGTTTGTGTCATTTAGCTGAGTAAGGCCTATTGCTCGTAGGTGTTCTTTCGAGGCAGAAGAAAGTTGTTAATAGGCAGAACCATGTGAGAGTCTCGACAATCAGGCAAAGTTTACTTCTTAGGCTATCATGACAACTCACAGACAATGACTTGTTGTCAGATCGTCAACAGCTGCGGTTTGTCGAGGGTTGGTGATAATGTCGTCGCCCCTTCGTAGCACAGATTATACCTACTTGATGGTGGATGGTAAATCTATCGAATAGCCTGATATTGCGGGAAATCTAATGAATTGAAGGAAGGTAGGGAAATATTCCCGCGCGCCTGAAATGCTACATCATGTCTGTTCTATAGCATTATTAGATCGGTGCCTGGTCGCACTTATACCGGGGTTGCATGGCTAACTTATAAAAGAAAGCAATTGTCTATTCTCAATTGCGTATGGAGTATTTCAATAATGATTATCCATCAAGTGATGAGACTGCACAAATCAATAAGCAGAAAAAGCAAGGCCTGATACTTCGCCTGTCGAAACCGAAGTATCACAATCTGATACCATCCCCACATGCCATGTCGCAAGCGATATACGCGAATGAATAAGTCAGTTTTATGACATCGGCGGGGTTTCAATACTCGGGACTTCAGTTCAGGATTAGAAAACACTGTGGGACAGTCCGTAAGACAAGATCTATTTCGTTGACTTCCTTTTGATAGTGCGTGAAGCGAGTGCGTCCAGTTCATGAGAGTAAGGTAAAGCTTGGAGTTCATCATGCCAAGACCATTCTCCACGCGCAGGATTACAAAGACATGCATGAGTGGCCAATGTACAGTCTCCCAAGAACAGGGGAATAAGGAAACCAGGCGCAAAAGCTCCGGAGCTCCAGTTCAGATCTCAAAGGCAGGCAGGATTCCTGGCATCATGCATGGAAGACTTGGTGTTGTTGATGTCGTCTGACAAGATGCTCTTTTAGGCTGGCAAACACATCAGATCCAGCCTACACCGTCATATCGCTGTCACAAAAGTGAAACACCGGTAATGGTGGGATTCTATAAATCCAAAGCTTCTAATCTTCTACCATTTTAATTTACTCATGGTCTGTGTGATGTTGCGATGCATCAGCTGTCTTAAACCTAACGTAGTGAGGCCCGGGCACCTACAGCTCAGATCTCGATGTCTATGGGGAAGCTTTGTCGTGGAACTTTCCAACCCATTCGCTTATCGAGCAAAAAGTCCTTGGTTTATATTGTTTGGCTTGTTTTACAAGCCAAATCCTCGTGGCTATGCCCTTTCATGATGTAATTTGGCGTCATGTTTAGTCTTAGAGGCGTTAGTGAAGAAACACCACCATGATGTCATGGAGCCTATGCTCTGTATATATCAAAGAGCTCAGTAACCTTTCAGCATCTGTATCAAACATATTCTACATATTAATCAATCAGTCAAATTAAAACAATTCATCTTTCCCGCAACACATCATACATCATGTCTACCAAGAACCCCAGTCACGGTCAAAAGGTAAGCATAAGAAAGACTTGTGTGTTGTATCAGAACTAACAGATCAGGTCGATCTCGGCCAGAACGCTCCCGTAAAGGAAGAGGGTGCTGGTACAGTCCCCAATGAGTCTCTCGCTGCTGAGTCCTTGAAGGAGGGCGGCGAGTTCGCCTCCAACGAGGGCATCCATGGCGAGAACCAGCCCGTCTCCAGATCCGAGAACACCAGCGCGGGCCGCAACACCGATACATCTTCCGCCCCCAGCTCCGGCTCTGACTCCAAGACCTCTAGTTCTGCTTCCAAGTCTTCCGGAACTGCCTCAAAGTCCAGCGACTCTGCTCCCAAGTCTCTGGCCGGCACCGCTCCCAGCTATGTTCTGAACCAGTATATTAAGGAATCTGGTCCTCACGGCAAAAACCTGAAGGAGGGCATTGACTATTCCAACACCGAGGATGGCCTCAAGAAGGCTTTGGAGTCTGAGCCTGGTAGCCAGGATGATCCTAGCCGACTTGCTGAGCAACAGTTCCAACTGAACCAGACTGCCGCTGGCCGGGATGCTGGTCTTAAGCAGAGCGAACTTGAGGGCAAGTCTGCTTTCGATGCTCTTAACAATGAGGCTTCCCCTTAAGTTGGGAGATCATGATATTTGTACTATAGCTGCTGTTCAATGATGAAATGACTTCATGAAACAATAAGACTGGCCTATGTCCGCGACACAATCAAGTTAATAACCGTAAGACGTCTATGTACATTACTTATGAACAGGAACTTATTTTATGACATCGCCATGATTGGAGAGGTATCATTTCGAAGATATCTACCAAACTTCACATACTTAGATGCACTCACTTAGCTATCAGGTTATTTCCCTGTATGGAGCATCAAAAGTGAGCAGCATCAATCCTATCGAACGAGGCGAGCATCAGCTTCAGTTCATCATGATAAGTGCCAAAGTGACAAGTTCGACTGCAGACAGTGTAAATGCCTGATACATGAGCACAAGGATTGAGGTAGTGGTTATTTCCAGGCGCAGCAGGCGGCAGTTCCATCTTCAGGTGATAACGCCTCAGAGTGTGGTGAGTTAATGCAAAGAGGCAAAGTTGACTCGTAGGTTTCAACAACTCGACCGGTAAGTCCGAGTAAATACATCCAAGCGAGAATTATGAGTTTGTATGCAAAGCCACGGATTCGCCGTCCTTCAAGGTTGCCTGCACGAGAAGAAGATGGCGGCGGGCAGTGTGAAAATCCTGAAACTCAACAGCCAATCATATTGGGCGGATTGATGACGTCAGGTCAGAAAAAAAATATTAAAATTTCGGGGTTGATAGAGAAAGATAAGAGCAATTTACCGCAAAAAGCGCAGAATAAGTTGAGAATAGAGCCTAAGCAAGTTGAATCCCTTGTGTACTAACTCATTTGACAAGACTATTGTATAGATTGGACTCATTACACTCGCAGCTTATCAGAAATAACACACCTTGATGCCTTAGTTGGTGCCTGACTCTGTCGTCAGTCAAAAAATCTGTAAATCTGCCCCACCAAAATTAAAAAATTCACCCCGCCTTCCTCTGGGCACAACCACTGTAGAAGTGAACCGGGAACTGACTGGAACCGCCACACTCATTGTTATTTGCTTGGCTGCCCTGGTTTTTCTTTGTCGGTCAGATCAACTTAACTTTTCCATCTATCTCACTCTCTTCTTCCTCCCTCTTCATCGAACGGTCATTTTCCAAACCACCTCATATACCCCGGTTTGGACTTGATTTCTTAGACCGACATCCTCACCCCGCCGACAGTTTCCGTTCTTTCAACCCCGCGGTCTTTTTCTTCTTCTCTTTCCTACACACATCTTCATCATGGCCCCCTCTTCATCCAAGGAGAAGCGTCTTGCCAAGAAGGCTGCCGAGGGCAAGCTCAAGGGCAAGAAGGGCAAGAAGACTGAGGAGCCTGAGCTCGACGCCCACGGCAACCCCATCAAGGACGATGATGCCCCCGCGACTTCAGGCGCAAAGCTCGACGAGGTGAAGCGTCTCGCTGAGCAGATGGACAAGCACGGTATCTCCGACCGTGTCACCACTGGTGTCCTCGCCTCTACTCAAACCAGCAAGGACGTCAAGATCACCAGTACCTCTCTGGTCTTCCACGGTCGAGTCCTTATCACCGATTCCACTCTAGAACTCACCTACGGTCGACGATACGGTCTTCTCGGTGAGAACGGTTGTGGAAAGTCTACTTTCCTCAAGGCCATCGCCGCCCGCGAGTACCCCATTCCTGAGCACCTCGATATCTACCTTCTCAACGAGGGTGCTCCTCCCAGTGACCTCGGTGCCCTTGAGTGGGTCGTCAAGGAGGCTGAGTTGGAGTTGGAGCGTCTCGACCACCAGGCTGAGAAGCTTCTCGAGGACGAGGGCCCTGAGAGCCCTGTTCTCCTGGATCTCTATGAGGTGAGTTAACCTACAACACTGTCAACGTACCAAACTAACATTTTACAGCACATGGACAAGCTTGATCCCTCAACCTTTGCTACCCGTGCTTCCCTTATCTTGACTGGTCTCGGTTTCAACAAGAAGACCATCCATAAGAAGACCAAGGACATGTCTGGTGGTTGGCGTATGCGCGTCGCCCTTGCCAAGGCCCTCTTCGTCAAGCCCTCCGTTCTCCTTCTCGATGACCCCACTGCCCATTTGGATTTGGAGGCCTGTGTGTGGCTCGAGGAGTACCTCAAGAAGTGGGAGCGAACTCTCGTCCTCGTCTCCCACTCTATGGATTTCCTCAACGGTGTCTGCACCAACATGATTGACATGCGAGGCAAGCAGCTCATCTACTACGGTGGTAACTACGACTCTTACAGCAAGACTCGAACCGAGAACGAGACCAACCAGATGAAGGCCTACCAGAAGCAGCAGGATGAAATTGTTCACATCAAGAAGTTCATTGCCAGCGCTGGTACATACGCCAACTTGGTCCGACAGGCCAAGTCCCGACAGAAGATTCTCGACAAGATGGAGGCCGATGGTTTTATCCAGCCTGTCGAGCAGGACCGTGTCTTCACTTTCCGTTTCGCTGATGTTGATAAGCTCCCTCCTCCCGTCCTGTCATTCGATAACGTCACCTTCTCTTACTCTGGTAAGCCTGAGGATGATCTGTACCGCAACCTCGATCTTGGTTTCGACATGGACTCCCGAACTGCCCTTGTCGGCCCCAACGGTGTGGGCAAGTCTACTCTGCTCCGCCTCATGACTGGCAAGCTTTCTCCCACAGGCGGTGTCGTTACCCGACACACTCACTTGAAGCTTGGTCTCTACTCTCAGCACAGTTCCGAGCAGCTTGACTTGACAAAGTCTGCTCTCGACTTCGTTCGCGACAAGTACAGTGACAAGTCTCAGGATTACCAGTACTGGCGTCAACAGCTCGGCAAATACGGTCTCAGTGGTGACTCCCAGACTGCCCTGATGGGTACTCTGTCTGAGGGACAGAAGAGTCGTATCGTGTTTGCTCTGTTGGCCATTGAGAGTCCCAACATGTTGCTTCTTGACGAGCCTACCAACGGTCTGGATATTCCTACCATCGACAGTTTGGCAGATGCCATCAACGCCTTTAGTGGAGGTGTTATCGTCGTTTCTCACGATTTCCGGTAAGCACCACTGAATCTTTGTAATGAATGATGACTAACGATAATAGATTGCTCGACAAGATTGCCAAGCAGATTCTCGTCTGCGAGAACCAGACTATCCGCACATGGGACGGTTCCATCTCCGAGTACAAGAACTACCTCCGAAAGAAGATGATCAGCGCCGGAGCAGTCTAAGGCGAAAAAGTTATTACGAATTTTGATTTTATCTGGCACGAATGCATGAAAGGAAATTGACTATAGAGGATATTGAATCCACAAAAAGTTGATGAGAGTGCCATTGGCAATCATGTGGGTATTTTCATGGGTTTAAAGCGGCGGCGGCGCGGGTGGCTAGACCATCAGGATACTTGATACCTTATGATGGAATGAGACGGCCACGACGAACGACGCTACAGGACGCATGGGCATGGCCTCAGTAGAGAGGCCCGGAAGCGTTCACGAAGATGTGGAAATGTTCACGGATAGATTTTCTTTTTCTTTAGGTCTGGCTGTTTAAGCCTTGAGTACGAATAAATGGATTCCATAATAATTACTTGCATTTTATGTGAAATGATAATTCGAAGATGTGTGTTAATTGTGATTTGAGACCCGGCAAGATTCGAGGCAACCGCAAGGCTGTGAACAACGCATGGGTAAAGTTGTGGTCGCTAGGCTAATATTGCGGTGTTGATAATAAATTTAAATTTAAGATATTGCTCACAATGAGATAGGGATGTTCAAGAGAACATCCACATCATGCTCCAGTACTATCCGTCCACTTGTTGATGTTCCTTGAACATGATAGTCAAGGCTGAGAACGAGCCGGTTAAATGGACTTCAGCCTTACAACGTTTGTCTCACCGTCAGTTATTGTTAAAGAAACTCAACTTCACACCGTTCAATTCTTTTCTCACCATCAGATCAATGCAAATAAGCGTTTTCTTATTATAGTGAATGATGTGGTCATCCAAGGCCTACCTTACTATGCACATTCCTCTCCTCTACCCTACACAAAATGACAGACATATCATCTTGAAGTGATCTCCGGAACCTATCCCCGCTGCCGGTGACTGTCCTGGGGATGGGCTGATGGGGAACCCAAAACGGGGTTAACGCTGTAGAGCTTAGCGTTGAGTTAGACCCACATAGGACGGGGGCCAACGGGACAGGGGAACGAGACTTGGGACCTGAAAAAATAGAGTGAGAAACGAGTCTGACGCGGAATCTGAGTGAACATCGTGTTCGCGTGTGCCTTGATTTGGATGGAGCTGTATTCGCACGCACTTGAATTTTGCCGTGATTAGTTACTATGAGGGTTTTTAGACAACAGCCAGATCAACGCATCTGATGCAGCCAGACGCTGTCACATTCATGACTCAACACCTGGCAGAGCATAGATACTGGCTTATAGCCCCAAATTCACATTGAACCTATCGCCAATTCCTCTTTAGGGAATCGTGCCTCGGACGGGTAGGTGATACACAATTACAAAAATAATCGCTGTGATTGCTTCGCCGTTGACTCGATCTTGTTGTGCAAGCAAATCTCATTCCAGTGGTGGTATTTTAGCACATCAAACCCCCTAGAACCCCCCCGTTGGTGCAACTCCTCGATTCCATCGCCGTCCCTCGATCAGCTTCTGCATCACCTCCTCTTGTCTCTTCTCTTCCTGGTTGTCTCTCTCCCGCCGCCTGTGTCAATAGGCTTTGTTTTCTCCACTGCCGCCCACACCACCGCCGTCGT
The DNA here is from genome assembly GCA_013396205.1 of Fusarium mundagurra. Classification (NCBI taxonomy): domain Eukaryota; kingdom Fungi; phylum Ascomycota; class Sordariomycetes; order Hypocreales; family Nectriaceae; genus Fusarium; species Fusarium mundagurra. Next base: position 237,234 of record JAAOAN010000478.1, on the reverse strand, counting down.
CATTGTTCATCACAGAATATGCCTTGATTAATGCAGACAGAGCCTGTAATTATACTCAGCAAGTATCCGTATTTTTGCTTGAACCATTGGATCACTATTATAAACTCGGCTCGCCTGGGCTCGCTTTGCCTTACCGGGTTTCCGTATCTTAGTTACCTTGCTTGAGTGTTGATTGACTGGGCCGGGGCTGTCACTCCAGCTCCCGCCATCACCACCTCATTTTGGTTAACCTCCAGCTCTGGAACAAACTCCACTCCACTTTGTTGTTCCCCGATCCTTCTGATTCTCTCTTACTGTTCACATTATCGTAATCCTTTCCCCCGCGGCTGTTTTCACACTTTACTGTAGCTTTGTCTGTCAATCCATTGACTCTTATCCCCCTACAAAACTCCCATATCTCCCAAGACTCTCAGTAAACATTGGATCCAAACTTCAGTATAGTAACCCTGTCTCGCATCCCCTTCCCCATCTCGACTGCCGCTTGCATCGCCGTATCCCAGCGCCACGCTACCAACACCTCCACACCAAAACACTTTGCCCCCAGCCAGGGCATCCTCTTTCGACTTGCCTTGGATTGGGGCTCAACCTAGACCTGACATTGTCGCGAGCCATCACTGTCCAACGTTTTCATCCCACACGGACCTCTGTCGCAGTTCGCTGCATCACCGATCGCGACTTGCGAATCGCATCGCATCGCAACTCAGCCTGCAACCCAGCGCAACGCAACGTAACGATTCCTCACACAGCCTCGCGTGCGCATCGCGAAACTCTGTTTGATCGACTGCGCATCTTGTACCGGACACATTAACCCCCCCCTCAGAAAACCGTCGTCGCATCGTTGCTTGTCGAGCACATGGGTTCTCAAGCTTGATTACCACCGGCCGTCCGACTATAACACATTCCCTGCTCTCTCGGGTGTTTAGCTTTGTTCTGTCTGCCATTCAGGCGCTAGACCATCAATCACCATGGATCAGAACGGCTATAACTCCTCGGTGCTGCAGCGGCCACCACAAAGAGAAGATGGTGGAGATGATGACCGAGACTCCCGTCCGCATCACCATCATCATCACCACCATCATCACCATCACCACAACAATAGGCGCGACGGTGACTCAGCTGGACCTGGGCCTATAGTGGGAGAAACGGCGACAGCCTCATCGAATGCAGGCGGCGCGAATGTGCATCAGCACTCCACCTTTAGTCTGCGCTCACCCAAGTCAGAATACCGTCCTCCTCCCTTTACATCTCCCAACGGCCATAGCCATAGTCATAGCCACAGCCATCAAAACACTCCAAGTGCCGGCCATTCCCTTCAATCCCCGCCTCGTCCAGCATTGCCCAATCCCTACATGTCATCGTCCACGGGCGCACCCGGCGGCCCCGTCGCTCCATCACTTCCACCTCCTGTAGGCCTCAACTCATCATCACCTGGATCGTCAGCAGCAGGACTTCATCAGCAGCAGCATCACCATCGTCAACCTCCAGCACCACCGCCTGCTGGTCCTCCGCCCGTGTCGCCGCTGCACCCTCCTGTTGCATATTACCCTCCCGGGTCGAACCACGACATTTATATACCGCGTGAAACCAAACCTGCATCGCGAGGTTTTTACGACCCTACAACTGATACAACAAAGGAACGTCGAGTTTCTGACGCGGCGACGCCTGGAGCCTCCTGGCACAACGCCAACGCCAACGCCAACGCGCCCCCGGTTGGCACTCCAAAGGTAAGGGGGGCAAATCCACTCTTTTTTTGTCTTTGACTCTCGTCTCGTCTCGCCCGGACTCGCTTTGATTGATTACACCCTACGTCCCTTGATTTTCCTCCTCCCCATCATCATCATCCCTCAATTCTGTCTTGATCATCGAGATCTTCACCCATCACGTCCAGGTCATCAATGCCTGTTCCCTTCCCTCGCTCTTATCAAGCTTAATTTCCCATCAAACTGTCACTATCGCAGCACCTTTTAATTTCATCATCACCCTTAATTCCGTCGCACAACCTCCTTCTGCTCCGACCAAGACCCCAACAACCACAAAGCTTGCTGACGTGGAGCTAATTTTTCTCTTCTTACACAACAGACTCGCGACCCGTACCCTTATTCGCAATCTGCCGAACAAAGTACTCCTTCATATTACAACGGCTCTTACACATCTCCCCGAGGTCCATCATATAGTCGGCCGCGAAGTCCAGCATCGCATTCGCATCAGAATCCTCCAGCTGGTTCTCTCAGCCCTCCGGGGCGACAACCTCTACTCGCTTCTCCAAGTGCGAGACATGGTGCTACGACCAACATGACTTCTACTACTAACGGGGCTTCTGCCCTTACACCTTACAAGTCTGATCTTGCAGCTCCATCACCTCCAAAGCCGGCATCGGCAAGCGTAGGTGCTAACCAATATACAGAATGTTCATTTGCACTAATACCATTGCAGACATCAAGAGCAAACCCAATGTCTTTTGACAGCATCCTCTCCAGCTCGGAGCCCGCTCGAAAACCCAAAGAACAATCGCCTCTGATTTCACGAGAAGGCGAAGTAGAAATCAAGCAAGAGCGAGATTCCAAACGTGATCGAGAACCGAAGCGCGACTCGCGGGAACCCAAGCAAACAAAACGCTCCTTGGAGCCCGAAGCGGATCACGACACAGAGGTCGAAAAAGATATCGAGACTGAGCCCGAACCTTTTCCTGGTAGAGACAAAGAAAGAGACCCCCCTGCCAAGAAACGAGGAGGTCGAAAGTCAACAAAAGGCCGTGCTTCTGATATTCGAGATGCCGCTACGCCTAAGAATGGTCGCAGATTATCGATTAAGAAGGAATCGCCAACACCTCGACTTCCCGCTAAGCGACAAGCAAATGGCCTGCCCAAGCCAAAGACTTGGTCAGCAGAGATGGAGAAGAAGATTCAGAACGCGGAGACACAGATTGACAACAGGGCTTCAAATCTGGAACCGGATGAATTTGATCAGCAGCAATACAAGGAGCGAGCTCAGAAGCGACGACGCGTAATGGATCAACTCGACCTGGAACATGGTCTCTCGCGGCGTACCGCCTTTGCGAATTCAACCGGCAAGAAGCTCGTACTCCACGCAGAGCTCGGTAAACGACGCTACGACGATGTGTTTTACGACGAAGCACTACATGAGGTCCGTGAACAAGAAGTTTACGCCGAAAAGGAGCGCAAGAAGGATATGCAGCGCAAGCGACGTCGTGAGAAGTCAATGGCTGTTACCATGGAGCAGAAAGAAGCAGCTCTGGCTCGTGCCGAGGCTGCTGAAGACGAAACCGAACGGCAGAAACATCTTCGAGATGCTGAACGCGCCAGTAAGAAGGCACAGCAGACGAAACTCATTCTCCAGAAGGGTATCAAGGGTCCTGCCCGTAATTTGGAGCTTAACCTGGAGGGTGGCACCATGTCTTCATTCCAGGCTTCTGATGTGGAATCTGGGGAAGCAGGCACGCCATCTGGCAAGCGAAAGGGCAAGGGCCGTAGCGGACCTCGTCTCAAGAAGTCCAAGGAGCAAAAGCAAGCCGAAAAGGATTCTGCTGAAGCCGCTCAAGCCGCTCTTGATGCCGGAGAAGAATTACCAACTAAAGAAGAGAACCGCGTTCGAATCAAGATCAAGAAAACCAAGAAGGATCCTTCTGCTGAGACAGAAAAAGACAAGGACGACGGCGATAAGACCGAAGACGAGCCTGTCGAGAAGAAAAGCAAGAAGAGCAAAGACAAAGACAAGGAGAAGGTCGATGACATCCCCGACAACGAGAAACGTTTCATGTCCAAGGGCTACAACCAAATTTACGACCAGATTTGGCGAGACATGGCTCGTAAAGATGTCAACAAGACCTTCAAGCTTGCCGTGGACTCTTATGCCACAAAAGCCTCAAATCTCAAAAAGACAGCCATTTTGGCATCGAAGGAAGCAAAGCGCTGGCAATTACGGACAAACAAGGGCACCAAAGATCTCCAAGCTCGAGCAAAGCGTGTTATGCGTGACATGATGGGCTTTTGGAAGCGTAACGAGCGAGAAGAACGAGATCTCCGCAAGGCTGCTGAGAAGCAGGAGATCGAGAATGCCCGAAAAGAAGAAGCCGACCGTGAAGCCGCCCGCCAAAAGAGAAAGCTTAACTTCCTTATCTCGCAGACTGAGCTGTACTCTCACTTTATCGGCAAGAAGATTAAGACTGACGAGGTGGAACGAAGTACCGACAACCCGGATGTCGCCAAGGACGCCCATCAGATTGACCAGCAGAAACTCGACATCGATGAGCCGACAGGACCAGTCACTGGTAAGGTTACCAACTTCGAGAACCTTGACTTCGAGGAGGGCAGCGAAGAGGCTCTCCGTGCTGCTGCTATGGCCAACGCTCAGAATGCCATCGCCGAGGCCCAGAAGAAGGCCCGTGACTTCAACAACCAGGGTCTTGACATGGATGAAGAGGGCGAGATGAACTTCCAGAACCCCACGGGTTTGGGCGATGTCGAGATCGAACAACCGAAGCTTATCAATGCCCAACTCAAGGAATACCAGCTCAAGGGTCTCAACTGGCTTGTCAATTTATACGAGCAGGGTATCAACGGTATTTTGGCAGATGAAATGGGTCTCGGAAAGACTGTCCAGTCCATCTCCGTCATGGCTTACCTTGCTGAGAAGCACGATATTTGGGGACCCTTCCTTGTTGTTGCTCCTGCTTCTACTCTCCACAACTGGCAGCAGGAAATCGCCAAGTTCGTCCCCGAGTTCAAGATTCTACCCTACTGGGGTGGCGCCAATGATCGAAAGGTTCTCCGAAAGTTCTGGGATCGTAAGCATACGACATACCGAAAAGACGCTCCTTTCCACGTTTGTGTTACTTCGTATCAGCTGGTTGTCTCTGACGTGGCCTACTTCCAGAAGATGAGATGGCAATACATGATTCTTGATGAAGCTCAAGCCATCAAAAGTTCTCAAAGTTCTCGTTGGAAGGCATTGCTCAACTTCCACTGCCGAAACCGCTTGCTTCTCACTGGTACACCCATCCAGAACAACATGCAAGAACTTTGGGCACTTCTCCATTTCATCATGCCGTCGCTCTTCGACTCACACGACGAGTTCAGCGAATGGTTCTCCAAGGATATTGAGTCTCACGCGCAAAGTAATACCAAGCTCAATGAGGACCAGCTCAAGCGTCTGCACATGATTCTCAAGCCCTTCATGCTTCGTCGTGTCAAGAAGCATGTGCAGAAGGAGCTCGGTGACAAGATTGAGATGGACATCTTCTGTGATCTCACTTACAGACAACGCGCGTATTACAGTAATCTTCGAAACCAGATTAATATTATGGATCTCGTCGAAAAGGCTACCATGGGCGACGACCAGGATTCAGGTACACTGATGAACTTGGTCATGCAGTTCCGAAAGGTCTGTAACCATCCTGATCTCTTCGAGCGTGCTGAGGTCAACTCGCCATTTGCTTGCGCCTATTTTGCTGAGACCGCGTCGTTTGTCCGTGAGGGTAGCGAAGTCGCCGTGGGTTACTCGAGTCGCAACTTGATCGAATACGAGCTTCCTCGCCTTATCTGGAGAAATGGAGGTCGAATCAACAAGGCAGGCCCGGATAGTCAGGTTGCAGGCTGGAAGAACCAGGCACTGAACCACATGATGAATGTCTGGAGCCCAGACAACATCCGCGAGAGCTGTGATGGATCAAAGGCATTCTCATGGCTTAGGTTTGCTGACACCTCTCCCTACGAGGCTTATGAGGCCACGCACCAAAGCTTGATTGTCCGAGCTGCCAAGGAGCTTCAGAAACGCGACAGACTTGGATACATGAATGTTGCCTACAGTGATACTGAGGATCAGAACTACACTCCCGCTCATGCCCTTTTCCAGATTCAGGCGCGACAGAACCGAAAGCCCCTGGCGGACATTACCAGTGAAGGTGCCTTGACCCAGTTGATGAATGTCGCCCAATCAGACTATAATGAGTCTGGTCTCGGCCGCCTGGAACCTGCTGGTAGACCTCGCGCTTCAGCACCTCCAATCCAGGTGTCTTGCCGCAGTTGGGGCTCTGAGGCCGAACGTAGCGAAGCCTTGTTTAACGCACCAATTCGCAAGATCCTCTATGGCCCTACCTTCTTTGAGGAGAAGGCGCTCGTGGAGAAGAAGCTTCCCATTGAGTTATGGCCTACTCGCGAGATGCTGCCTAAGCCTGATCATGAGAAGAAGGGCTTCACCAACATCTCTGTTCCTTCTATGCGGCGCTTTGTTACTGACAGTGGCAAGCTGGCTAAGCTTGATGAACTGCTGTTCAAACTCAAGAGCGAGGGCCATCGTGTACTTCTCTACTTCCAGATGACTCGCATGATCGACATGATGGAAGAGTACTTGACTTACCGCAACTACAAGTACTGCCGACTGGATGGTTCTACCAAGCTGGAAGATCGACGAGACACGGTGCACGACTTCCAGACCCGTCCCGAGATCTTCATTTTCCTTCTGTCTACACGTGCTGGTGGTCTCGGTATCAATCTTACATCCGCTGATACTGTCATCTTCTACGACTCCGATTGGAACCCCACAATCGATTCGCAAGCCATGGATCGAGCACATCGTCTGGGTCAGACCAAGCAGGTCACAGTCTATCGTCTCATCACGCGCGGTACAATCGAAGAGCGCATTCGTAAGAGAGCAATGCAGAAGGAAGAGGTTCAACGTGTGGTCATCCAGGGTGGTGGTGCAAGCGTTGATTTCTCTGGCCGTCGTGCTCCCGAGAACCGCAACCGTGATATTGCTATGTGGCTTGCCGATGACGAGCAAGCTGAGATGATCGAGCGTCGTGAAAAGGAGCTCCTCGAGTCAGGCGAGCTTGAGAAGCAGCAGAAGAAGAAGGGTGGCAAGCGACGCAAGGCCGAGAACACGGCCAGCCTGGATGAGATGTATCATGAAGGTGAGCAAAACAGTCTAACTAATCTCTTGGATTCCGAGCTAACACATCTCAGGCGAGGGTAACTTTGACGATGGATCCAAAGGCCTGTCTGGTACAGCAACACCAGCTACCGCAGCCACACCTGGCGACAGCGACAGCAAAGGCAAGAAGGGTAGAAAGGGGACAAAGCGAGCCAAGACGGCGAAGCAAAGGTTAGCGATTGCTGATGGTATGATGGAGTAAGGGAGGTCAACAGCGTCAACTAGCAACGCTTGTAATATCAAACGCGAGACTTTAGAGCCGCACAGGCTCACGGGAAGACGAAGGGAGTTATTCATGTATCTGCTACGTTGCTTTTTTCTTTCTTTTTGTTGTCATGGCGAAGGAACCGTCAATGGGGGGGGAGTTGGAAGTGAAAATGCCGATAAACTATAGCAGGGCAGCAAAGCATCGTCTTGGAACAGAGGCATGTATTATTACTATAGACGGAGGGTAAACAAAGTATATGTGTCTGTCGTGTGCAATTGTGTGTGTGTGTGTGTGTGTGTGTGTATCTCGGCGTTTCTGTTAGTGCTGTGTGCATGAGTCGCGGTAGCGCTGCCCCCTTCAACAATCTCAAGCCTTATCGTCCGGTATGGTGTAGTGGCTAACATTTCGCGCTCTCATCTTCCAAGCTGAGGGATCAGTACCGCGGAGCCCAGGGTTCGATTCCCTGTACCGGAGACCTATATCTTTTGCTTCTCTGGAGAGATGTCCATAGCGATGCGGAAGAGAAATATCTTTTTGGCCATGAATGCAGAGGACGGCAACGAAACAAGAAGCGTGGAGGTAACGTAAGTGTTGAGGTAAATATTATCTGATATACTTATTCAGAAAGCAAAAGACATCTGGCCACAGACGGACCTTATTTAGTCTATGCACTTGCATGTAGAAAAGGGACTATCGGCCAGATGTCGCCCATCAGGGATAAGGAGCGACGAAAGGATAGGAGGAATAAATAGGGGGCCAACGAAGAAGCGCAGGCATAGACGTCTGAGGATACAGATATGTCGCCCATTACCAACGCTGTAATATCTCTGGTCGCAATGATAGACGTACATGTCGTATTTTTAGGAGACAGTTCAAGTGTATATGAACTCAGCATTCCAAGTCGACTGAGGAACACCACATCCTGTGGCTCGGCGATGTCTTGCGGCGCAGACTCTGCTTGCTGCTGTCAACACAGCAAGAAAACTAACATTGTCCATGCTGCGCGCCGAACGCTGGGCGTTGTGAAGCGAGTTAGGAGACGGGCTCCTCTTGGACAGAACTCTAGTTTGAAAGACAGACATGCAGGCGATGACCTCCAGAACGTCTTGGATACATTTTGCATATGGCTTGCAAGCTGTGTGTCAAGGTAAATGCCATGTTCGCGACTAGAAGAAATTACTAAAAGATACAGAGTGCTCGGACAAGGGGGGTAGAACAGCCAGAGCTGTCCTTGATGGTGATGAAGTTGAAGTTGAAGTTGATGTAGGGGTTAAGTCCTGAGTTGCACAGTGGGGCAAGAACTCAATTCATCAACTCCGAAACATGGCTGCTCAGAGTGGCAGGTCCCCTCGCAATTACTTAGGAGATTTACCTAAGGTACAGACTACGTGTCCCTCATTTCTTGCCAGTAACATACCTGCTCCTCTATCTGTTTCTCGGTATATCAATGACACCAATTGCCAAACAGACTCTCGCCAGCTCCTTCAGCTACCTGTACCAGAATCATTGATATCTATCGACAAAATGAGATCATGACGCTGGCGTTTGGCACTGTCATCCCATCAAGACGAGCTCACGAAAACAGCAAAAAGAGACTCCGGTACAGGGAATCGAACCCTGGGCTCCGCGGTACTTGATCTCTCAGGTTATGAGAGCGCGAAATGTTAGCCACTACACCATACCGGATGATGCTGCTTATGATACAGGGGTCCGAGAACGTCGGCTAGATTCGTTGCTGCTGGATCAGTGCCAGAAGATGTCAATTTCCCTTTGTCACCTAGGATGAGAGAGCTTCTTCAATAATGGGCCTCTCGAATCAGGGTTTAAGCTTAAGTGTTGACTTTGAGTGGTGATAATGATTGCTTGACTCCTTGGTCATGTCTAATGATAACACATGATCTGCCAGAGAACAATGCTGCAAGCCGGTGACCTCAACCAGGAACTCGGCCATTGAGGCTTCAATCAGGAGAGGCTTCTTCCTCAAATTGAACAGTGGGTCTTTCGTCCTATCATTAAGACGCTCAGCAAGGAAATGAAGAACAAGGCCTTCTGCGATGAAAGTACCGCCGAAGCTGGCTGGATGAGATTTGCGCTGCGAATGAGGACTTGTCCGAGTATCGCTATGCAACAACTATCGAGGGGCCCTTCTCGATCGAAACCAACGCAATAGCGAGTCTTGAGAAAAGGCTCGATGATGAACTTGACGTATTTAAGAAGGAGATGATGACGGAACAGACGAATCTTGACATATATATTCATGGTAAGACGCAACCAACGCCTGAATGGATATAAGGACAACTCTAAAGGCCAGCGGCTTGGTCAACAGATCATATCTCGAAGTGCTAGCTTCGATGTGTCGAAGAAGCTGTAAGTGGCTCACCATGTCTTCGTCTACTCGTAACTGAGAGACTGGACTCGTCCATCTTTTCCATGAAATCGCCATCAGATCCGACAAGGACTTAGGGCAGCAGCTACTAAGACCTGGGGCCAGAGATTTGTGCTCTGAAGGCCAGTTTGAAGATTTGACTTAGCAGCAGACACCTGTCCTGGGAGTGAACGAGACAGACTGTAAACTCATCAAGAACTTTATATCAGATCCCTTGGTTGGGCATGTATCTTCAAAGATGTGAAGTATTTTGTTCGATAGGTTACCACTGATGAGCGATTCAAAGAGATCATGGAGGGCGCTGAAGAGGTGATAGTGAGTATGTGTCCGGCGGGTTATTTAATTTGTAGTTGATCTTGGATGACAGTGAATAAGTCGCAGTTATAGGTGAGTTGCCTTAACACCTTTCAAGTTGCCTAAGAACTGTGTTATATGCCTTAGGCAGATAGGTCTTAGGATAATTTTAGGATAGGGATATTTTAAAAGCCTGTGTTTATTCGCTTCTTCCACTTTCTCCTACTTCTCTCCTCTGCACCTCACATTATCTCAACAACACATCTCAACGCCCCAAGAATTAATATCAAACCCAAAACCATAAGCCTGTTCTGGAAGCCATCGAATTAAATCTTACTATGACTTCCAAAGCAATTGACTTGACTGGTGCCTCGCCACCGACAGGTAAGTCAAGTACTTTCTCTTCTACATAAACTAATAAATAGACTAGCAGGCATGCCTACTCTTGTAGTAAAAAGAGAGCAAGCACTACCATCAGATCCTATCCCTCGAGAGCAGACATCAGAGATGAACCCGTACATTCTATATAGGAAAGAATGTCGTCTCGCCTGGATCAAGTACTTGGGCCTCTGGGGAAGGGTCAAGCTCCGCGAAGGGGTTGACGGGCTCCCGTTTTTTCACGGAATGCCCCCTGAGGAGCTGACGCATCAGATCGATAAAAAAAGACTGGATATGGTCCAGAAAGAAGCAATGAGAGACCCCAGGAATTCGCTGATCACCATCAGCAAAGTCTTGAACGTCCTCAGAGACCGCCCCCAGCAGTCCCATATCGCATGGGGCGTTATCCAACAAAAGCTGGCCAACTCGCGTTCGCCGCTCAATGCATCCATCATAAATGAAACCTTGATCTAGGCAATCAATACTTTCATTGAAGATCGGAACGTTATCAAGCGCTGGGAAGCCTTGGGCTCTCGAAACTCCATGCATCTCTTGAACCCCGTCCAGGCGTCGCCCGAGCAGGCTACGGCCTACAAAGAAATCCAACCATCTATGTTCCGCTTAGTGGGTATTCGAACAAACGAGGAAGACCCGGCCAGTTCCCCAGGCTATGTGCTCTCTATGGCCTCTTTCGAGAGGTCAGTCTGGAAAGGGGAGAAGGCGTCGAATGAGATCGAGCGTCGACAGTGCGCCGATATGGCGCTGCGATCGTTGCAAAAGTTCATGGATGCACAAAAGAATGAAGAGGTGATCCATAAGATGGTGGGATTTCAGAAACACTATGAAGCATTGGCGGCTCTGAGCTCGAAGTGAGCAAAAAGGGCAAGGGAAATGGGATCCGCGAATTGTGTTTACGAAGCGGACGGAAATAGGGGAAAGGATATTCTTGACATGAAGACGGAGGGAGATATTTTGCTACAATGATGGAACAAGAACGAACATTTGAGGGATGAAAGAAAGGGGTTATGAAAGTAGTTCAATTGATGATTTGGAAGACCATATCTTGATACTGTGACACTGTCACAAGTGCTCAATATCCCGTAACACTGGCCAGAAGAGACAAAAACTTAGGAAGACTATCCTAATAAAATGGAGAATGAGGTAAGTTGAGTAGGCCTTTATATTACCTTGATCCAAGGTGCCAGATGCTTTCTTGCACTCTGAGTAAAGGTATGTCCTTCGACCTAGTCTCACCATCGAAATAGAGACCAAATTTCTATTCTCAAGCACTAGGGACATACTTTAAAGTCCCTGCGCGTCCTCCATCCGGATTTGCCAGAGCGACGTAGGCTCAATAACCTGGCAAGGCAAGTTGAGATGGAAGATGGCGTCTCCATGAGATCTAATGGTCTCCCGAAGTTGCTCATGCGTGATTCTGAGCTCCAGCGAATGAAGCTTAGCAACATCCTCCCATGCCTCCAAGACCTGTCGGCTGATCTCTAAGTCCCAAGTTCCTCGCCAGGTAATATGGGCGTAGTGCTTTGTCCTGGTGTACATGAAAGCACATGCTTTCCCTGCTCCCCCACTCCAGAGTGCCATGGTAGTCAGGTTCGGCATTCGCAGTACGAGCTTTGCTGCAGCGATAAGAAGGTCATCGATGCGCTGCTTCTGTCCCTTTATACTCCGAAAGAGAAAACTTGATGTCAGGGAGAGAGATATCAGGTGTTCCCATGTCCATTCTTCCTCGCATGCCTCGAAGAAGTCCATAGCATCGACAAAGAATGAGACAGAGAGTTCATTGAGTCTCAGACTTATCTGAGCGATTCTCTCAGAGTTGCTGGGAAGATTTGACTCCAACTCATCCTCCATGACAGGGAATGAAGCCCAATAATCTTGATTCTGATGGGCGCTCTCTGTGAGGTATTGTTTGGAATCCTGAAATAGGATCACTCTTTTGAGTCTCTGGCAAATGCTTGTCAAACAATGGCATATGTACATCCCAAGAGGCAGTTGAATATTCTCGAGGCCATGGTTCGTAAATAATTTCTGTGACGCGGCTGAATTTGGACAGAAGGGATCGGAATTCGACACAATCAAGATAATGGCGGAATTGCCGACGGATCATGAAACGGGTAACTGTGTCGACCATGGGAGTATGTATCATGTTGGAATTGGGAGTATAACGCAGCAAGTCGATAGGCCCGAACAGCCGCTCATTTGCAGTGAAAGGGGGAGGTTTCGTCCGGACACCATTTTCCCAGCCGTGCTCGGAGTCATGTCAGTCACTATGCGTTGCTTCCATGGGGATGACTGGGTCTCGGGCATAGGGAGCATCGTGCTCGTCATTGAAACGAAAGTTCTTAAACCAGTGCTTCGAGTCACTAGCAGACGACGCGTTGAGTTCCAGTGTCAAATCATTTGTTGTTTTCCACGTGCTGAGAATGCTCAAAAGCGTGTGGACCGCCGTACTCATAAGACGGCTATTTTCCCTGGGTATGTTGATATCAAACTCATCCTCACAAGAAGAGCACTCGTATTCGGTCAGCTCTACATTGAGATAGATGTGCCTCACAAGATCTCTCTGTCGAACCACTGCTTGCTCAAAACCCTCCAGACACGATGGTCGGAGGTTCAGCTTGGCCATATTTCTCGTTCCGATCACGCTTTGCCACTCTTTTGACACCGAGGCCAAAGCAGACCAACGAGGATTTCTCTGATCGACAATCGTATGTAGAATATTGCGGCGAATCTCTTGTGGTAGATACGACCACCCGAGGCAGCCTGGGCTGCGAAGTCTCATTTTGTGATGCTGGGTTGTTTGGTTAGCCATGATGAGAAGGTACTAAAGGAGCGAGGAGGAAACAAGAGGGCAGTCTGGTAAATCCAGTATTCAAGGGAAAAACGCTTCAGAGTAAACTTTTGTGTATTAAAGCTAAAGTACATAGGTTTGGTTCACGATACTGTGAGGAGTGCTATTGGTTTTGCTGGAGATAGGTTTCAAAGGTGTAATCTAGAGAAGTGGTCAGTTTGACTTTGTTCGAATGCAACATAGCAGTAAGACGAGATATCTTATTCAGCCATCTGAGAACCTCTGGGATATCGTTTCAGGAATCTGCTTGTACATCTAACTTAGTATGCGCATCAAAATTTGGCCTGATCATTTGGGGGCGAGGACCTCTCCACAAGGCGGAAAAGTATATGGTGGTTATGCTCAACGTCAGTTGTGAGCTAGAAGTGTTATTTACAGTTGAGACTTGTGGCTGAGAGCTTATTCCGGCAGACAGAACTTAGTTATGCTCAGCGTAGGCATGATCCTGTTTCGAACAAGGAGCGTTCTGAAGAATGATAGCTGCTAAAAAGTGTAAGTCCACGGTGGTCGATAAGTTGACGTTGTAATGCCGTAAGCCAGTCTCATCTCCATCTTGATATGTCAGTGCCTATAGAGGGAAAACATCAATATGTTGGATGAATGAAGAAACAATCCGAACGAGGGGCAAGCTCCAGTACAAGGATCATGATCCAAAACGAAGGTCAGACCAGTCAACGTCGACCCTAGAACCGAGTTCTTGGCGAACAACGAGAAAGGATACGACTCGCGAATGCGAAAAACGAGGATGGATGATGATACGTGATACGCGGACAGTTTCCAGTCAGGCCAGGTCAGCCTAGTAGGGATTGACTCCATTGGTCGAACAAGCAACTAAACAATAAGAGTATTCGCATTGAATAATTCTGCCTAGAGATCATTGTGATACGAGTATAACGCACGTATAATCGTATTGTAGTGCAGCCTGTAAGATTGTGAGGGTTGAGGTTGAGTGCGTGCAGAAATGACGAAGTACGGACCCGATGATCCATTGAATGGATGGTAGTACGTCATTTTATTGTAGTTGGAGTTAGGGGTTCAATTCACCTAAAAAAGGCTAACGAAGAGCTGTCATCAATTCGGCCCCCAGAACCGCTGACCACTGAATCCATCCATCTGTAGCACAATCTCTCAGTACCTATCCTCCACAAGAAAACAAGAAACAAGTCGAGAGCTCTTGGCTTCTGCTACGTCGTTCACTTCCTTCCGCTCCTTATTTCAGGTTTATACCCACATTCTCTCCCTCCTCTTCTTATCTCCTCTCTTTTACCTTATCATATCGTCTTGACGACAACGAAACCGCGACGATTCGAGACAAGACCGCTTTAGGGCACATTTGCTGTCGTGTCTCACATTCCCGTCTATTTTTGTCGCTTTCTGTTTCCGATTGTTTCGTCTTCTTCCGCGGGCGCCGAGTTGACACTACTGCCGAAACTCTATCTTCCTCTCCAAGGCGAGGTCGAACAAATCCTCAACATTTACCTTGACATCTACGCCCATCATACGAATATATACTATACATATTTACGAATATGAGCTCTTCGATAGATCCTCTTCCCAATGGGAATGGTCACGCAGGTGATCATGACCACGTTATACGCCCTCGACCGCGCAAACCCAAACATTCACAAGTCTCGGAGGTTCTTCGCATGTCAACAGCAGAAGATAGCGAGGGACATCTCATGCCTGATAATTTGAGCACAGGAACTGCCAGTGGGTTGACTAGGTATGATTGAACCTCCCAATTATGCGCTCAAGCTAATTGTATATAGTGGTCGTTCCACGCCCGTCCCAGAGAATGCGCCCCCATCCGTCAAAGTTCTCTCGACAGTTCGAAAGCAAACTCGTGCAGAGCAACGTCGCCGTATATTTCCCACGATCGAGTTCGCCTCGCGTGTTAGTCATTTCGACCCCGAAAGCGATTACCGAGACTTCCATGGCTTCTTCAACCTCTTCTGGATTGGCCTTGCCATAATGGGTATCACCTCAATGCTACGCAATCTCAAGGATACGGGTTTTCCTCTAAGAGTCCAAATATGGGGTCTCTTCACAGTCAAGCTCTGGCATCTTGCCATTGCTGATTTTCTTATGGTCGCAACGACAGCTGTTAGTCTGCCATTGAACCGTGCAGCTCGAAGTGCAAAGCCCGGTAGCTTTCTGTCTTGGGATAAGGGTGGGATAGCTATTCAGAGCATCTACCAGGTCGCTTGGCTTTCGCTTTGGATTGTTGTGCCCTTTCACTTTGAGTGGACCTGGACGTCGCAGGTTTTCTTTCTCTTGCATACCATGGTACTACTGATGAAGATGCACTCGTACGCTTTCTACAACGGACACTTGTCGCAGACGGAGAAGCGACTGTACGCTCTCGACAATCCCTTCTCGCCTCACGATCGACGACCAGCCTACCAATATCCATCCACCGACAGTGTCGCTAACGGCGAGGCTACTAGTTCTGGTAGCAAGAAGCGCCGTCGAAACCGCAGCAAGAAGCGACAGCAAGCCAAGCGCAGCAACAGTGATGGAAACAAGAGCAACGAGGAGGCGGATGCTGTTAACAACAACCTTTTGGTACCCAGTCCTGTCGCGAGCGGCAACAACAGTGCCGACGAAGTCGATGAGTTGCGAGAAGATCTTGCCCGTGAGCTTACGAGTCCCATTGGCAACGTCACATATCCGAACAATCTCACCTGGTCTAACTACATGGACTATCTCCTCTGTCCAACGCTCTGCTACGAGATCGAATACCCTCGAATGTCCCGCATCAACTGGATTAATCTGATTTCCAAGATCATCGCCACTTTTGGTTGCATCTTTCTCTTAACAATTATCTCAGAAGACTTCATTCTTCCCGTTCTTATCGATGCCTCGGAGCGCCTCGATGCCGTTCCAGCAGTCTCATCGCTCTCGGAGAAGTCTCTCATTCTAGCTGAGACCATCTCATGGCTTCTCTTCCCTTTCATGCTCACGTTCCTCCTCGTTTTCCTCGTCATCTTCGAATACGTCCTCGGTGCATTCGCTGAGATTACTTGCTTCGCTGATAGACATTTCTACTCTGACTGGTGGAACTCAACCGACTGGATGGAGTTCTCGCGCGAGTGGAATATCCCCGTGTATAGCTTCCTTCGACGCCACGTCTACAGTGCCTCGCGACCTCGCATTGGCAGAGGAGCTGCCACGGCGTTGACATTTCTCATCTCTGCTATTGGCCATGAGATCGTCATGGCATGTATCACCAAGAAGCTCCGTGGTTACGGCTTCGTGTGTCAGATGCTTCAACTACCCATCGTGATGCTGCAACGTACGCGATGGGTCCGTGGTAAGAAGACCTTGAACAATGTCTGTTTCTGGGCATCAATGGTTCTCGGTCTCAGCATGGTATGTCGCAATTCCCAAAAATCATGCCAAAATATAACTAACGACTTGACAGATCTGCGCTCTTTACGTTCTCGTGTAGTCAACCCAGGCTCTAGAAGAGTATGCTGGTCATACTGAGCGCTTGTCGCATCTGACATCTGTACAACATTAACTTTAGATACATATCCATCTCAGTTCCGTCTTGCGATCCTGTACATATGGGCTTTTAGAATTGGAAATGAGAAATGGACTAGGTAAAAGAAGGAATGGTCTGCTTCCACATCCCACAAAGATAGATTATATACCCCCATGATAAATTTGATTGAGTCATTGCTTCAAGTCGTAACCTGTCCGTGGGGAGCAAGAAACATCAAACCTTGATATAGTGTCAAAATAAACTCAGCAAAAGATATCCTATACTTATACCAAGTCAACTAACTTAGCAAAAGATATCCTAAACTTATACTGAGTTACCTAAGCCTCTTTCTCATTTGGGCTCAATTCACACAATTGTTCACATCACAAGGACGAGACATTTGTTCTATACCATTTCCATTTCGCGTCTACTTCATCTCTTTCGTAATCATAGAGCTAACTAGAGTTACACCTCATCCTTTCGAGAAAAGGACTGGGGAATTATGGCAGAATAAGCGGCTGCTCAAATCCGAGAAGCCCGCATAAAAACCAGAAGACAGAAAAAAGACCTTGTTGCTCATAAAAACCGAAACCCTTCAACTCCATTGACTTTTTATGGTATCCCGTTTAGCATGCGTGGTCATTTAGTCAACCTCCTCCATGGCGCTGTCACCAGTGGCGGCGGCAGGGGCATCGGTGGCGGCATCAGCCTCAGCAGGGGCAGAGTCATCCTCCTCGATGTTGAGGCCGAGCTGGACAAGCTTGTGGATGCGGTCGGCGAAGCCAGCCGGCTCGTCAATGGTGAAGCCAGAGACAAGGAGAGAGGTCTCGAAGAGGAGCTGGACGATGGACTTGACAGTGCGGTCGTTCTCGCCGTCAGTCTCAACCTTCTTCTTGAGCTCCTGGACGATAGGAGACTTGGGGGAGATCTCGAAGGTCTTCTTGGAAGACATGTAGCTGGACATGGATGTGTCACGGAGAGCCTGAGCCTTCATGATACGCTCCATGTTAGCGGACCAACCGAACTGGCCAGTTCGGATAGCGCAAGGAGAGGTGCCGAGCTTGTGAGAGACGACAACCTTCTCGACCTTGTCGCCGAGAACGTTCTTGAGGGCCTTGGCGAGGCTCTCGTACTCCTTCTCCTCAGCCTCACGGGCCTTCTTCTCTTCCTCGGTCTCCTCGAGCTCGAAGTCCTTGGTGATGTCGACAAGCTTCTTGCCCTCGAACTCCTTGAGCTGAGTCATGGCGTACTCATCAATGGGGTCAACGAGGAAGAGAACCTCGAAGCCCTTCTCGCGGAGAGCGTCCAGGAAGGGAGACTTGGAGACAGCCTTGATGGACTCACCAGTGATGTAGTACATGTTGTTCTGGTGCTCAGGCATGCGGGTGACGTAGTCGGAGAGGGAGGTGAGCTCATCGCCAGACTTGGTGGAGTTGAATCGGAGGAGCTTGGCGAGGATGGAGCGGTTCTGGGAGTCCTCGTGGATACCAAGCTTGAGGTTCTTGGAGAAGGCGCTGTAGAACTTGTCGAACTGCTCCTTGTCCTCAGCGATCTCCTGGAAGAGCTCAAGAGACTTCTTGACGATGTTCTTCTTGATGACCTTCATGATCTTGTTCTGCTGAAGAGTCTCACGAGACAGGTTGAGGGGAAGATCCTCAGAGTCGACAACACCCTTGACGAAGCCGAGCCACTCAGGGATGAGGTCGGTAGCATCGTCAGTGATGAAGACACGTCGGACGTAGAGCTTGATGTTGTTCTTGGTCTTCTTGGTCTCGAAGAGATCGAAGGGAGCGCGCTTGGGAACAAAGAGGATAGCGCGGAACTCGAGCTGACCCTCAACGGAGAAGTGCTTGACAGCGAGGTGGTCCTCCCAGTCGTTGGAGAGGGACTTGTAGAAGGAAGCATACTCCTCTTGGGAGATGTCCTGGGGGTTGCGAGTCCAGATGGGCTTCTGCTTGTTGAGCTCCTCCTCCTCGATCTTGGTCTCCTTGATCTTCTTGGTCTTGGGCTTCTTCTCCTCCTCATCGTCGTCGACCTCCTCGATCTTGGGCTTCTTGTCATCACCCTCCTCGGTGACCTCCTCGCCCTCCTCATCAGGGACCTCCTTCTCGGTCTCCTTCTCGACGTGGAGGTAGATGGGGTATGAGATGAACTCGGAGTGCTTCTTGATGACCTCCTTGATCTTGCTCTCGTTCAGGTACTCGGTCTGCTCGTCCTTGAGGTGGAGGATGATAGCGGTACCACGGCCGAGGGGCTCACCCTCGGTGTCCTCAGTGATGGAGAAAGTACCGCCAGCGGAAGACTCCCAGACGTACTGCTCGTCATCGTTGTTCTTGGAGATGACACGGACCTGGTCGGCAACGAGGTAGGCGGAGTAGAAACCGACACCGAACTGGCCAATCATGGAAACATCAGCGCCAGCAGTCAGGGCCTCCATGAACTGCTTGGTACCGGATCGGGCGATAGTACCCAGGTTGTTGACAAGGTCCTATGGGATGTTAGTATATGACATTTGGGTCTGATTTGACGTGAATAACTTACAGCCTTGGTCATACCAATACCGGTATCCCGGATGGTAAGAGTCTTGTTGGCCTTGTCAGGAATGATGTCAATTCGGAGGTCCTTGCCAGAGTCGAGCTGGCTAGGGTCCGAAAGGGCCTTGTATCGGATCTTGTCTAGGGCATCTGAGGCATTGGAAACAAGCTCTCGGAGGAAGATCTCCTTGTTTGAGTAGACGGTGTTGATGATGAGGGAGAGCAGCTGAGAAATCTCAGCTTGGAACTCGAAGGTTTCAGACATATTGTCGGGGTATCAAAGGGAATCGTGACTGTTGAGAGAAAAAGAGATAGAGAGAGAAATGTTGTTTGGAGGGAGAAGAAAGGTTGAAGAGGCGGGTAGGTATAAGAAAAATATGTAGGCGCGGCCGGCCCCTCCTTCCTTCCTTCCATCTGCTTCTGCGATTGTGAAGGGTTCCATGAGATTCTACGGCCAAAAGAGCCCACGGAGCCCACCTAACCGCCTAGCGCCGAGACCTACAGGCTACAGCTCCCTCTCCCCCGCCTTCCGCTACCTTACCTAGCTCCATCGCTGAGGTACCTACCTTGTCTGCTTGCCTTGCCTCAGAAGGCAACCACAGCAACCGTGTCGGCGGCAGACGAGAAGTGGCCAACACTGCTACAGCTTGCCTCTGATTCCGTCTGCACCTTTGCGGTCTGCGAGCCCGTGTACCAGCCTAAGGGACGCAATAAACTTAGACTTCTGACCCTAAGCGACGAAAAACCTTTAGGTAACTTGGACTAAGCTTAGGAGACTCTCTACTGGGTTTATTTGGGCACCTCTTCTAAAGTCTCGAGTTTTTCTTGCTCGCTGAGGCAAAGTACCTACCTACATTGCTTACCCCAAAAAAAGCACAAACCTAGGTACCTTACCTACCTAGGGACCAGGAGGCAAAATGAATGGATCAGTCTCGAGTGATTGGCCATTGTTTGCTAGACTCTTCCACGTTTCCCTTCACAAGCTCGACGTGCATCGCCCCAAATGTCTATCTTTTGCGAATTCAGGTACCACAAACTCAGCAGGCTATCCGAGTCAAACAATGAGCTACATACTGTGATTGCGAAAAACAGAGATTTCATTGATCTACAAGAATCATACAGAAACTCAATCGTGATGGCCAATCTCCATTCATTGTTAGCGTAGACAGATTGGTCCAGAGCCTTATCGCCTGGATGGATCTTTGAACAACCCCTCATTCGAGGCTGAAAAAGACAAAGACCCTTGTTCAAGTTCCTAGGCTTTCCATTTCAGAGTCCCACCGCTTCCACTTTCTTACCCCAGCGAAAGTAACGACCCCTCGATTGAATCGAATCTTCTAGCCATACAAATCGATTGTTGCGTGTGCTGCCTGGGCGGGCATTGCTTACGACGGCCAACTGTTTCAATTGAGGCCTACCTATCTGCCAGTAGTCCAGGCGATGTTCAAAGCGTAGCTGTGCTGAGCCGTTTTGTGATTTGTGCAGACCAATGAGATGCAATTGTTGAAAGCAAGGCTGAGTCTCACTGTACAAACGACAAATTTATCAAGCCGAGGTTGATCGCAAGGCAGATGGATTGTTTCCGATAAGAAATATACTCAGCATCCATCAATCTTGGGCAAACTGTAGGCTCAATTGCTAAAATTGGATATTGTTTGTGGTTCTTCTGGTTTGTTCTTTGACGTCTCAGTTTGCCAATCGAAGCATCAAGTGACCATGATATCCACCTCAAACATCAAGCGAGCTAGGGGAGGGAAGAAAACTCAGGACCCCTAGCATGAAATCGTTTGTTTCTATTCAGAATATCTGTAATTTGTTATCATTTATCATGAATCTTCGAAAGCCACGGCATCTCCTTGTTCTTCGCCAGGCCTTGTTATACAAGGTACTATACACTCTAACCAGCTTTTGATACAATCCCATCACTTACATCTCCAACACCACTCCGACCTCTCTATACTTTCTATCCGCATAGACAAGTCCAAAGTCCTCATCCTCTTCTTCCCCAACCCTCACCATCTCTACAACCTCTCCCACCACAATAACATGATCCCTCACTCTCACGAGCCCTCCCTCTGGCGCATCTTGGAGTACCCTACACCGAAGAGCAAACATGACGCCGTGCTCTCTTAGTACTGGTGCCTCATCATCTTCTTGGGTATAATCTAGTCCCTTGAATGCTTTTCCTCCAAGATTGCCTTTTGTAAAGTGACTCGCAACATTTGCGCCTCGCTCATCCCCTGATAGGACGTGTACGTTGAAACCACCGCTCGCTCTTATAGCATCTAGTGTTCTGCTCGGCGTGGCGATGTTGAATGTGACGAGAGGTGTCGGTGCGAGTGTTAATGATGTAAAAGACGACATCGTCATGGCACGAGGGCCATCGCCGGGTTGATTTGATGTACAGACAACGACGCTGTGGGGAAGGAGACGCATGATGGAGCGGAGTTGTTCGGGCAGAGGGACTTGTTTCGTCGGATGGACAGTTGGAGGTTTGGCTGGGGACATATGCCATGTAGTCGCAGTCGCAGTCGTGTGATTTCTTCTATCTACAGTATAGCATTAGCCAGAGTAACAGGCCATGGCAGAAACACTCACGATGTAGCGCCGATTGCGACGAACGAGACCCCGACACCGAAGCCATGTATCTTCCACAGACATCCACTCTTCTCATTGAACGCTGTAGGCACCCAGTATTCCGCAAAGAACTGAATCCTCTGGTCCCGCCTCTCGTCATGACAAGTACTGTCGCAGCGCCATTGCGCAATGCTCGGGAGCTCTTCATTGACCACCACAGCGCATTATCAACAAATGCACTAGTAATAACCTCAAATAAACCGTAGAGAGGACGTTAAATCGCCTCTTGTAAAATGGCGCCTTTTTATTTCACTCATTCACAGTCGGAGGCCGAGCCGGTCTGGAAATGACGAAGAACAATTGCATTTTCTTATCGATAAGATCCCGAACCCGTTGGTGTACCCGCACTCGGACCTCGCATCCTAAATTTTACCGATCGACTTCAAGCCTATCTGAAGCTTCACCACCAATCCAGGTCGTCAATCGCTGTCAGGGCCGTCAATTCGTCTTACCACGGCTTCGCTCATAGCAGCGCTTCCAATTCACAATGGCCAAATTCTCAGTGTCACCGGCGACTCTCTCGCCTCTACGAACAACACTCTCAACACCATGCTCACCAACCCACCTCTCCCTCGGCCAAGTCCGTCATGCTACATTCATTCCTCGACCACGCCGACCATACACATTCACTCAGCTCGTCACTCTATCCGACGGCTCCGCATACACCATGCGAACTACTTCACCACTACCCATTTACCGCGCTACAAAGGACACACGCAACACATTGCTGTGGCAGCCATCTGAGAAGTCACTCAAGAACGTCGAGCTCGATGAGGCCGGTAAATTGGCTGCTTTCCGAGAACGCTACGGTCGTGCCTACGATGCTTCTCATGCTGAGGAGGGTGAAGATGCTGCTGAGACCGCCGACGAAGGTTATGCGGATCTTATCACTGGATATGCACCAACACAAGATGCGAACGCTATGAGGGATTCAGGACCTAAGAAGCAGGCTAAGAAGAGAAAGTAAACAATGATATAATGTTGTCGATAGAGGAGGAACAGCTACCACGAAACCACAACCCATTGTGGGGGTGAAAATGAGTCTTTTATAAATTACTATTGAGGACATCCGAGAATTAGAAGCATGAGGTGGGTGGGGGTGGTTCGATATGTACAACAGCTATAAAGCCCCCGAGACTTGTAAGATATAAAAAACACGTGTCTCCGGTTCTCGGAACTGATCAATAGTCAAACATCTCTGTGGACGTGAATATAATTCTTCCTCCCATCAAGAGCTCAACCTCATCGCTACCAGATAGAACTGCCAAGATGCGTTGGGGAAACTGACGCCCGGTCCATCTAGTCCGAGTCTTCGTCTATCCTCGCTCGAGCGCGGTCAACAGCAGTATCACCTCCCTTTTGCTGCTGCTGCTGCTGCTGGTATACTGGTGGTCTATAAAATACTGACTCGTCGTCTTCAGCGTCAAGCTGCATCAAGAATGTCTCCCACTTCTCAATAAGCTGTAACATGTTAGCACGCTTCTATCTTCACTGCTTTCACTGTACTCACCTCCTTTTGCGCCTCAACTGCGCTTTCAAGGAATGTCTCAACACCACTCTTGAAGTCTTCCACCTTCTCCTTCTCAAATCGATCAAGCTCGCTCCTCATCAAGCGGCCCATATCCTCGAAAAGAAGTCTGGCCTGGTGAACCTTGCGCTCTGACTCGCCAACTTCAGCGCTCATCTGGTTGAGTCGGTCTTGTTGACTCTTTCCTTGTCTCAAGAGCTTGTCCTGTGTGGCCTTCTTCTTCTGTAGTTCTGATTCCGCGGCATGCCATGAATAGAACGCCTTTTGTCGCTGGCCAAATGCCTGCTTGACTGAACCGATAAGGCGAATGTACTCCTCAAGAATAATGCCGAATGTCAGAACATCTTGCTGGGCTTGGCGGTCGTACACATCTCGGATAGTAAGTTGGAGCTCGGAAAGAGCATCAAGAGGGCCCGATAGTGAGGGTGACAATTCAACAGTGGAGAGTGCATGGAGGGAAGCTGAGAAGTCACCAGCTGCCTCGGCCATCATCTTACGTTGGCCGACCATGGTCTCCATAGCCTTGAGAAGTCCCTTGAGCTGATTCTCGAGAGCATCGAGATAGACCTTGCGATCATGAAACCAGTCATCCTGTTCTACAAACTTGTTTCCGCCCCCAACGTTGATACCCAGAGACCCAAGCACACCCTTGCTCTCGGTAGGAATGGGTTCCCGCCTCTCCTTGTGCTTGACGTCCACATTGAAAGTTTCGCTTTCCAAGAAAAGCTTCAGATCGGGATCGTGCTGGAGCGTGGGGTGTATCGCGGTCTTGTTAAGCATCTTCTCAAGAGCAGCTCGTCGGCTCTCAACAAAATTGCTGTCGAAGCGGCCGACAGCCTGCTTCTCAGGAGGAGGTGGAACCACAATTCCAGGGTTGTTGCCATGGAGAGTTGTGTAAAGCCAGAGGAAATCGCGATATCGGCGCTTGACTTCAAACTCGGGCTGTTTATATCCCTTGGAAGTGGTCTGTTTCTCTGCGTAAGTGCTTGACTGACTTAATTGGACGCCGGCGCTTCATACCTTGGTTCGAACGGAGTAGACAATGTGGGAACTTGTCAGATCGCCAACTTTATGAGGATCTCCAACCGTGATGTGGAACGTGGGCTTGGCAGCCTGCTCAACACTAACGCTCGGCTGATTGCTGGTCCTAACGGCACTGGGCTGGGCAGCCTCAACGGGAGGAGGTGCGCGAGGAGCTTTTGGCCCATCGTTCTCGTCATCGTCGATATGGTGAGGATCAGCAGGTCGTCGCTGCTGCTGGGGTTGCGGCATGGTGGTACGAATCACCATCTGCTCCTTTTGCGGAGGCACCGGAGGGGCATCCTGAGCAGGGCCATTGTCTTCGGTGGCGGCGCCGAGAGGACCGAGAGGATCATCGACAGCTTCGAGACGTGTGGGTTGAGCGACCAGGCGACGGGGTCCTCTTGATGGACGAGGGGCCGACGAGGAAGCGGAGGGAGCTGGGTTGGACGATTGCGAGGCCGAGGCTTCAGGCTGCGATGCCTGTTGCGATGCGGCCTGTGATGAGTCGGCCCAAGGCGATTCTTCGACGTCCATTTCTAATTAATGCGATCGCGAGACGCTACCTCTGTCGGGATTGAAAGTGGTCGAGGTTGATATGTACAACGCACTTGAGAGGTAGAGGTTGGAAGCTTGGGGAGCATGCCTCCACACGCAGGCGGACGTCAGCGGAGACGGCCCCACTCTTCCCCGTAAGGCAGGTACGTATTGTTATATCAACCAGCCTCAACTTACGGATACATCCAATGCCTTCAAAAACTACCATAGAATACTCAGATATGCAATCAGTGATTAAACATGATCATAGGCTCGCGGTATTTCGTGGTTATTACTGAGATTCTATTACTACAGGCATCCATGCTCTGTTGCAAAGAATGACGTCCAGCCCCAATACGATTTCCTGTGGACTGCTCTCTATTCCAGCTTGTTCACTGAAACCAGTCTCTTTATTTAGTCTCGAAATTCGGAATCGTCCTGCCCTCGCTGTATATTCTCAATACCTGTGATCATGACCGCTATACGAAGGTAGCCCATTGCGCCTCTCCTGATTGTCTGGCCCAGTTTCATCGTCGACTATTTGCGAGGTCTCGCCGTCAGCTCCAAATCTATTCCAAACTTAGCGGCAAATTGTTGCCTTCGCCGTTTCTCGCGAGCAACTGGGTCGACTGCCTCCCGCTCCTAACGTTCGGGGTCGTAACAGCCGCCTACAATTACCAAGTTCATTCGTGTAAACTTGACCTTCATCACTGGCGTCTTCTTCGTCGGGAACGCGCTGATCTGGTCGGGTGTGATCATCACCTCCTTATTCTTTTTCTTATGAGTTCCGGTGGTGCCGCTGGTACCCGCTGGTCCTGAAGTTGCGGCTGTCACGCGAGAAGCCTCACCAGCAGTGCCTCCTGCGCTTGTGCCATCGGCCCCTGTTGCTGCCGCATCGAGGCCTGTCTGTTGCTGGCTTGCCTTTTGAGGATCAGAAGGCAGCTCGACATCCCAGAGTCGGACCGTGCCATCTTGACCACCGGAAGCAAGCACGTTGGATTCAACGCTGAAGCTGAGTGACCAAATTCCGCCCTTACCGTGGCCACGTGACCGCTTGATGCGTGTTCCTTTCGCAAGGTCCCAAAAGAAGATGTTACCTGCACAATCGGCACTTGCTAGGATCTTGCCATTTGGCGCGCATTCCAAGGCGGTGATGTATTCGTTGTGGCCTGTGAACACGCGGACACAGCCGCCAGTTACGACAGACCACATACGGATGGACTTATCAGTCTCGTCAGAGGCCGAGAAGACATAGAGGCCATTAGGATGCCATGCAAGCGCTGAGATGGACGTGTCATGCCCAACCAACAATCGTTGAGGGGAAGCATGGTCTTGCATCCACAATCGAACAGCTTTGTCGTATCCTCCACTGATAAAATAGTGTCCATGGGGACCCCAGAGTGTCCTGAAAGCAGGTCCATCGTGGGACTTGTATAGACACAGGCAACTCCAAGACTCCAGTGACCACAGGCGAATCTGGCCATCTGCAGAAGCAGATAGTAGCAGCTTCGGCCGCGTGTCCATGGCAGGATTCGACTTTCCTTCGTCGCCAAAGAGCTTCTGCGGAGGGCCAGAAACAGCATCAGAGAAGGACACGTCGTAAACAGGCCCAGAATGTCCGATCAATTTGCGGCTGTTGAACTTCGCTTCTTTCTCGTGCGCGTTCATCGTGGGTAAGGCTTTACCATCCAGCGACCAAACGCGAATGTAAGATTCCGTGGTACCAGCTGCCACTAATTGTCCATCGTTGGAGAAGTCCATACAGGCAACACTGTAGTTTGTTAGTACCAGCGGTTCATCGAGGGCTGTCGAAACTCACCTTCCAAGCGTGTTATGGAATGTAAACATGCATGCGCTGATAGGGACTCCCACGCCTCCCGTCGCACCATCGATCTTGAATCGGTCGCGATTCTCTCGAAGCTTTTGCATTTCTAGCATGATGTCCCTCGGCCTTGAAGGTGGTAAGGGTAACTCTGCTCTGCTTGGGGCATCTGCACTCTCCTCACGCTTGATCTTTTGGTCAAACTCATCTACTAGCGATGTTTTCCCGGGAGGTGGCGGAATGCGTCGCTCCTCTTCCTCAAGCTCAGCTCGCACATCGTCGCGCAGGTCGGCATCCATAGGTAGTGGTCCAAGCTTCAGGGGAGCAGTTGGGTCGAGAACGTCCTTGTTCGACAAGCCAATATTGACGCCGGGGATACCTTCATTGGTATCCACACTCTCTATCTCCATGTTTCTTGACCTTCTATAAACAGCTTCGAAACTGAAGGGGGTAATAGGTCCACGAGCTGTAGAATCAATCTGGCAGTAGGTTGCCAGGACTTGGCGAATCACGGAACCACCTTGGTCAGACTCGCGCTCCAGAAAGTTGAAAAGATCACCGCTGGCATGTTGGTTCAGAGGGATTCGGTACTTGTTTTCCCGATACAGCTTTGTCATGGGGTTCTCGTTGATGTGCTGTGGCAGTGTAATGGTACCAAGGGTCTTGAGATCATCTGCGTGTACTGGCTGGAAGTTAGGACCGATGTCTCTAAGGAAAGCCTTCGCATCTTCGGTGTAGGCATGTTGTACAAGTTCTAGGAAAGAGTAGACGAAGACGGGCCACAGCAGCTTGGACAGTTCGAACTGGGGTTGTCAGCAAAGGAAACAGCGGGAGGGTGACCATGGCATACCTTGTATATGTCCAAGTTGTTCTCGACCCATTCGCGTAGAAGTCCAAAGGCTCGTTGGTACTTTTTGGGACCAAGGTTGGCCAGTTGATAGATAGGCTTGCCATCAGGGCCGAGATGTTTCGATTCCTGACGAAACACCTCTTCAGTCCGGTTGAAGCCCCTCTTGAGCAAGTAGTCCGTGACCTGTGCATGGGCTTTAGCAATCATGTATTCCGATGGACCTAACATTATAACGATGGTGCGCGAGCTGATCAAATATGTGTGTGTGTGTGTGTGTAATGGATGGATGATGATATGCGTTACTGTGGCTCAAGATCAAGAGAAGTTGAGATAAGCACCCTGGACAGGTTACATAGAGACAAAGTGCAAGATGGCCGATGCTTGATGTGCGTTATCATGGAAAGTGTTAAGGAGCACTGGCGAAAGATGATATAATGGTCGCCTTTATGTTGGTGGTGTAATGGAATAAGACAACCATGGAGATTGTATCAAACAAACAAGTAGAAAGTGACTTACAATCTGGTTGAGGTTCTGATTCGACATTGGGCCTCCAGATGAGCCACTTTGGCCCGTCGCTGCGGCTGCTGTTGCGTGTGTTGGAGCTGGAGGTGTTGGTGCAGGCCCTTGATAGCCCGGCGCTTGTGATGCACCTGGTGTTTGTGCTGGCCCAGACATAGTGAAGGGCAGTGACTATTAGAGAAGAAGGCGGGTTTGTATTGGAGCCTAGGTGTTCGATCCGGCCTATCTATGCCACACGCTGGTAGAGAGTGTGTGTCCCTCAGCGATATGTCATACCCCAGCTGTGTCTTTCGGATGGGGACCAGCTCCTGTCGCTCTTCCAAGGTGATGAGATGAGAGGTCACAAACTGCTAGTCTGTGGCAGTGTCCTTCTTTATCGGATATTCGAAAGAGGTGGCAGGTCGGTTTTATCTGGGGAGTAAGATGGTTCGAAGACGAATGATTGTAGCTAAAAAGATGATGAGATCCTAAGGTTTATGTGAGTTGTAACCTCGATTCAATAATGCTGAAAGTCAAAGTGAATCGTGGATGATTCAAACGCGCCAAAGCTAAGCAGAGCGCGCCGCGAGGTTAACCGATGATTAAGCGGCGCAACATGATATTGAACTCGATGAGACAATAAGAGCGTGGCACACAGGAATATCCAAAGTCGAAATACTCAAGATTTCCTTATTGTTCTTTT
Organism: Fusarium mundagurra; assembly: GCA_013396205.1. Lineage (NCBI taxonomy): Eukaryota > Fungi > Ascomycota > Sordariomycetes > Hypocreales > Nectriaceae > Fusarium > Fusarium mundagurra. Next base: position 208,535 of record JAAOAN010000478.1, on the reverse strand, counting down.
TGATTCCTAAGAGCCTTTCCTCTAACGTTCATCTTCATAAATCGTGCTGCTGTTGAAACAATTGATTGAGCACCCACGCACGGGCCGCCACCGCCATCTGCCAGTGACAGCGGGTACGTATCTCTCACCCGTTCTTTCATTCATTGAGATTCGTTTCGTTACACTTGAACTCATTTCAGCTTCACCATCACAGAGAACTCTCTTACCTTTTATTCCTCTGCTTGCATCAAGATAAGTCTATTTCGACAATTGAAAGCCTGATTATCCTTTCTCAGTATTTTCTTGGACCGAACCATCACAAAACTTTGTTCCAGCTGAGCCCTGTGTTCAACCGAGAGTTTGAGCATAAATCCAAGGACACTTCATCGTCAAGTCCATCACATACATACACGAAAAGCTCTCAAAGTTCGGGTCACAATGGCTTCCCCAAATGATGTCGAGATGGCTGGTGCCGAATCATCACGCAACGAGCCATTCACTGTTGAAGAGAACATCCGCCAACTCAATGCCATCGACCAACAAATCATCCAGCTCATGAAACACACTGCCACAGCACTCAACGCACTCACAATACCAAAATCCACAGAAACCGACCAGAGCATGGATCCGTCAGCCGAACCTACAAAGCCATCACTAGATCCTGGTACACAAAAAGAAGCCTTCGCTTCTGCGACGGATCAGTTCTTCCAGGCACTTCACACAGTTGATGTCAAGATTAAACGCCAGATCATGGCACTCGAGGAAGCCAATATCATCAGTCTTGCTCCACCGCCTCGTCTGAATAAGACGGGTCCCATTATCCCACAACCAACGCCCAACGGAGTGGGAGCTGTGGGCAACATCGGAGCAGGTTGGCTGAACAGTCGAGGGACAAGAGTTGAGAGGGATATGGAGGCAGAGCTCTGGGGAAAGGCTAAGGAAATACTGAAGGAGAAGGAAGCAAAGCTGGAGTCGGGATCACGATAGATGGTAAATGCAATGTTGCTTTGATGGAAGGTTTATGAAGGGGGCCATCATCTCCCCGGTCATCCCAATAAAACTACAAAGGACACAACCCTTGTAGATCTTTGCTGCACAATACAAATCCATTGATGATGGATCTTCATGTTGCAAGTCAAGCCTCATGTTATTGCTTACCCTAAACCGACTTAGAAGCTCTTAAAAGTGGTGTCGACAAACAGGTGGGAATACCGATCACCACCAAAAGCATAAACTTGATCACATACGATCTATCTAATGGAGTCAAAATCCTTGGTACCTGGGCCAGATGCGCTATTAACTCTGCCTTCTCATAAAGGGCAAGGTAGTATCCTAAAAGAAGGACTGGACGGATAATTATACGGACATCTAAACGCAGCCTTTGGGAGCAAGAAAACATGAGACCTAAGTTTAGGGTGACAAAATAAACTCCACAAAAGGTATCCTAAGCTCATCCTAAATTTATACTAAATTACCTAAATCTTTTTGTCACTTAGGATCAAAGTCTCGAGTTTTATTTCCTCCCCTTGCGCAGCACTTGCAAATTGAAGTCCCATAAATCACTGATCAACTTTGGGCCCATTAATGCCAAGACTTCTAATTCTTGGGGACGACTCCAACCGTCAAACAAGCGATGTTCTTCTGCCGGATTCAGTACATTCTCGTTACTACGACATGGTGAGATTAATGCATGAGCTGCGTTCTCAAGGATTTCTATTCATAATTTTCGGTGATCGACCACTAGACGTCTAATAAGCTTCTCATGAAAATACTTCACTTCAGACTCTTGGGTCCAAGAAGACCAAAACTTGGGTGCAAACATGGCATTCTTGGATTCGGGTATATCGGACCCAGTCGACGCACGTTGCTCTATTAGCGGACAATAAAGCTCCGGCATCCCCCCCTGGTACTGCAGGAATTAGTGGAAAAGCACCATGCCTGACATCAGAAGCAACCAATCGCCATCGCGCTTTGTGTAATGACAGGCTGCCGAATGCTCCGGAATGACGCCCTCAATCGATGGAGCCCCCTGGAACCTCAAGTTTTTGGAGGGCCCGAGGTGGGAAGTGGGAGAGGTTGGCGGCCTTTTTACTTGAACCGACACAAGGAAACAACTTTTGAGTTTGCCCAATTTCCTCATCTCCTTCTTCCTCCTCATCTTTTCTCTCCCTAGAGGAGTTTTATTCTGCCTCGTTGTAAAAACGCAGTCATTTATTTGCTCTGCTCTCGGCATCTCGCTATCTACTCGCTTATCGAACCACGATCCTCCAGCGATTGCTGCTTACAATTGAATAATCTGGACGCCACTAGACATCGACGATCCCCACCGACGGCTGTTACGACGGGAAGAACGGAACCGAAACTGCGATTGCTCACAAACTTGCACGGAGATATTGGATCGTGGTATTGACGAAAATTCGAGGACGATACGGTTATGATTGGCGATTATAAGTCGAAGGCCATTGCGGCGCCTTCGCTGTCCACGGTTGCGACAATTGCGCTTCTTGTCGCAGCTGTACGAGCCCACGACCATGATGCAAGCCATATTCCCGAAGGCGAAACTGTCTCTTTGGAACCTTTGGTGCGTTTTACAGGTCTGAAACTTTGAGTTAGCGGCTGACGAGCAGCAGGATACGGTATTATGGATTCACATCTTCATTCAGATGTTAGCGTACGGCGTTATCTTCCCTGTCGGTATGGTTTTAGGTGTAAGTAAACAAACCTACTCGGCCTTGGCATAGTACTTACGTCCACTAGATGACCAAGAATCGATGGCACGTTCCGACCCAAGCCGTTGGCACCATTCTCGCCATTCTTGGCTTCTTCCTTGGTCATGCGCATAAGGGCCGCGAGTTCATTCCGAATCACGTCCATGGCAAATTTGCGCACATTCTTCAGCTTCTCCTCGCCGCGCAGGTTGTTCTGGGACTATACCTCAAGGGACATTGGGAGAAAGGTATCAATGGCAGAATTCGAAAGCTGATCCGCCCGTGCCATTCTTTCATTGGCAAGCTCATGCCAGTCCTGTCATGGACGCAGATGATCTTTGGTGGAATCACAGCTCTTGGCTTTTGTCAAGGAGATCATACTGGGCAATGTGCCGCTCACTTTATTATGGGAGGCGCTTTCATCGCCTACGGAATTCTTCTCACCATTATCCTCGTTGTTGGCCAGCTCTGGATCCGACGACATGGACGCTCACAAGAGTTCTACGATAGCGTCGCGATCGCTGCTTGGGGCTGCGTTAACACATTTACCGAGCATCGCTGGGGAACCGACTGGGTCAAGAACGATTGGCAGCATACGACAATGGGAATTATCTGGTGGTGTGCTGGTTTGGCTGGTATCTGGCTAAGCAAGGACCGCGACGGAAACCCTAAGCGCAACTTTATCCCCGGCTTCGTCATTTTCATTACTGGCTGGGCCATGTCTGCTCACCCCCAGGAGCTGATGGTCAGTGCTGCTACGCACACGATGTTCGGATACACTCTTATGGTCGTGGGCATTACTCGCATCATCGAGATTGCTTTTGTGCTCAGGGATGCTCACTCCATCTCAGAAGATGGTCGAACTGCCAACAGCTTCCAATTTGTTCCAGTTTTCGTAAGTCAAACCGCATTTCACCATAAAACCTCATCTAACATTGGCAGTTCATGTATGCCGCTGGCTTCCTTTTCATGGGCGCTACAGAGGAGCAAATGAGCCTTGTTGCTGGCTCCGCCATGGACCACGTCTCGTACATCCTTATTACCTACTCGCTCGCCTCGATCATGTTCCTCTTCGTCAACATGCTCATTGGTCTCTGGGACCGCCTAGCTCACCCTGTACTGGACACCAAGGAGCTCGGTAACAACCACTACGCCAATGGGCTCGCAGTGGAAGACGGTCAACTGCGGGATGCCCAAGAATTCGAGTTAGATGGATTGATGAGCGACGACGATGACGATCCTAGTCGAAGAATGCTCGGGCCCAATAGCGAGGATAGCGCAGCTACCGTTGGAAGAAACCAACAGACTCGTGCTTAAGGGAGGACTATGATCTCTTGTGAGATGTACATTTGGGGACGGAATGGTGCATACCTAGACTGTTCATAGGGGTATTTGGCGTCGTTCGCTGGCATGTGTGTATGATGTTGAAATGACTCTTTGATGGCATGGAGCGGCATTTTCAGAATTGTATTACTTAGACATTTCAGGCGCAATTGATTGGGATTCATGAATACATCCATCAATACATCCATCTTGTCTCCAGGTGTCGACTTTCTGGAGGAGGCGTTCTGGAACATGCAGCTCTGCCGATCCCCGCGGCGGGGCACACTTTAGCGCATTCCTTGCCGAACCTCCACCGAGATTTTCGACCCCAGGAAAAAAAAAGTTTGGAACCTCTTATCGCAGAACTTCCATCACCACAACCAACACATACAGTCATAATGCCTTCCGTCGGCAACCCCAACGGCCCCTCCAAGAACCGGCTTGCGGCTCGCGCCTCAAGTGCCCGCAAAGAGCGACGCAAGCGATCACAAGCACCCAAGGATAAGGTCGCAAAAGCCGATACTACACGAGGCGCAAGGCCAGGTCTTTTGCCCACGAGCGGACCTAGAGCCAAGGTGAGCGCCAAGAAGGCGCGCAAGATAGAGAAGAGACTAGCGCACGCTATGAAGAGAAAGATGGAAGCTGAGGGCGAGGCGGAGATGAAGGGTAAGTTGCTGCTTGGAGGGTTGGTAACAGAGTGCTGACTTGGATAGATGCGCCAGAGGTTAAGGGTGAGGGTGAGGGCGAGAAGGCTGAGGAGGTTGAGATGGGCGACATTCAGTGAAAGAAAGTTGATGGGGGAAAGGAAGACAAAACGACGAACGAACGACATCCGATAAAGAGTTGCGAAGAGGAGCTATTGCAACGACAATAACAGCTTGCGAGGAGACTCTACCACGAGGCGAACCTCACGGCGAAAACGAGACTTCAGAACGAAAGGCATCCCCAAGATCAAGGACTGGACGAGGCTGGAAAACTGCTATAGACGGCACGAAGTAATCTGCGCTCCGACTGCCATAAAGCCATAGGTCGAGGTCCCAAAGTTACATACGCAGGGAGACTGTAGATCTTCTGAAGATCAACTGAATTGATGATAAATCTTCCAACTGTGTCTGCCGAACCCATGACGGTGACAATTGCATGGTGAAGTTTCTGGATGGATATTTATGTCACAATGATATGGAGACAAGAGACAGTTGGCGGCTGTCTGTCTGGACACCTGGATTGGCCGTGATTCACTTACCTTTTAACAGCCCAACATCCATCTTCAATCTTCAATCTTCAATCTTCCATCTTGAACTCACCTTCAACTCTATCCTCATCACCGCACCGCAACCCGCCACATCAATACCAAAGTCGCATTTCTTTAGCTCAGGCGCTAACTCACATTTCTCTTTAATCTCTTCTCACAGCTTCATCTTTACATCTACAAAACCTCAACTTGGAGCGCTCTCACCCTTCCATCCCAACATGAGCACCTCATTGCCCCCCGCATTTGTACAAAACATGACTCAACGATTAACGGAAATTCTTCTCCTTAATCTGATGACCGCAGACTTCAAAAATCACATCTTCTACAACTCCAACCGCCGCCTCGAGGAAGCGAAACAGAAGGGGATCACCCTCAGCGACATCTCTATCGGAGACGACTGCCTTGCTACATGGGCCGGCCGCACCTGGGACCCTGATACAGCGTCTCTGCACGATTCTCTTCAAGAAGATGCCTTGAATCATCTTGAAGCGCAGGAGGCTAGCGTTATGGTCCGCAGGGATCTCATCCGGAAGAGCAACCGTAAGCTGGAAGAAGCGAGAGCTCTAGGTATTGCGCTGGAGGACATTCAGATCGGACTGAACTTGCTGCCAGTCTAGGGTGCTGCAGCGGAAGAAGCGATCCCGTTTCTGCTCGAACATAATGAAGAGGACGAACACCACAGTTCTCCCGAGAGCGACATCCATGAAGATTCAGACTCTTCTGAGGGAACCTTTGTCAACCTTGTCCCTAAAGACTCTGACAACGACACGCTCATGGTCACAGATGATGCCGAAACTACCGACTCCGACAGTGACTCCGATATGGAGTCTACGGTTACAGGAAATGACGATGATCTCGCCAACAACGAGGTTGAAACATCCAACATCTTCGACCCTGAGCCCTCGTATGATGATCCAGACGACTACGACGAACCGAACATTTTCCACGGCGCTCAAGTCATGGGTGTTCCAGCCCAACACTCCATCGTTGACCTCGAAGTTTACATCGCCGAAGACGAGGACGAGGTCCAAGATCTCCCGGAGATGGAGTTGGCTATTGATCAAGAGTCCTACGAACATTACTTTGGAACTGATGGAGCGATCGATCTTGAGATCGTTGGAGGTCGACTCATCTGCACCGGAGAGCTTTTTGAGGAGGACCAGGAGATGACATTGGAGGATGTGGCGGATGACATGGAGGTCTTGTCACTCACGGCTAGCGATGATGAACAATTGGAAGCGGAGGACTGAGTTGGGAGCGGCGAGGATGAAGTTCGAGAACTTTCTTGATGGCACGGGGAGTGCTACGGAGGCACGAATTCCTCAGACTGAAGCGGAGAATGGTATTTAGCGGGAAGACTGGAGATGGACATTTCTGATGGAACGGGACAGAACTCGCACAGATTTGATTATCGATCATGTCCTATACCTAGACTCCTGCGTACAGCTAGTATCTAAAAGCAATTGTTTTCTACAAATTCCGACCGATCCTGTAAAATGACAACACAAAACATCAAGCTTCCTTTTTCTTCAACAGGGTTTCCTCCGACATGTCATCTCATTCACTTGAGAGAATTCCATCTTGTCATCCCAACAATAATACTTCTCACAGTTCATCCTCATTAACGGGCATTGACATCTTAGGACGGTACGCTGCCCGCACAAACTTGGATAACCCTTCAACACGCGCGCATGTAGTCTCGGGGAGCTGCTGAAACAACTCCGCACTCTGATGGACCGGGGAGTTTTGCGCATGGTCCTGGATTTGAGGACTTTGCAAGCCGAGGACCTGGCCAATCTGCATCTCTAGCTTAGCGACACGGCTTTCTAGCTCTCGGTTTTTTCTCTCAAGCTCTTCTTGCTTATTCATCGAAGGCCCTCGTAGTCGAATAGTCTTCACAGTCCGAGCAGAGGTATTGTTACGTGCGCCTGTTGGATGGCCCGTAGGGTTGGTTCCACGACCAGCAGAGGGGCTTCCCGGGGTGACAACAATAGTCGACTCCTCTGTCTCCATGGGCGTGAGCAGTAGGTTCCGCGGAGTTCGCGTCGGGGTTGCAAACAAGTCCATGTTGAACTGACTGGGCATGAAAGTCGAAACCTCGCCAGCCCTCATGTGAGGTCTAGCGTTCGCGTGCAACTTGGCAGAGCGGACGTTGGAGTAGACTTTGCTTGAGCCTTTGCAGCCGAACTTGATGCACATATAAGCACTCCCCTCATCCAAAGCCACCATGCCCTCGATGTCCTCCACAATTTCCTCCGCAGGTTCCTCAGCTAGAGCATGAAAGTTCGCATTGGCATGTTTTCGAGCGCTCGCGAGATGCTGATAGATAGAGTTCATTCGCTTGCAGCCAGGTTTGACGCAAGTCCAGACACCTTCCTCCATTGAGTACTCCAACCCGTCGAGATTCTCATCTGCAGAGTCAGGTTCCTCAGCCAAGGCATGGCTGTCACCGCTGGCGTGCTTTTTGGCATTGCCCAGATGTGAGAATAGCTTGTTGAATTTTCGGCAACCGCGCTTGAGGCATCTCCAGCCGTCGCCGTCTTTCAAGGATTCCATGCCTTCGATGTGTTCCATGGACTCATCAGATGAAGTGAAGATCTCATCCGCGGCCATGAGGTGAGTATCAGAGTTGTAGTGACTCTTGGCATTCCCAAGCCCTTTGATGACAACGTTGAACTTCTTGCAACCTTGCTTGGTGCACTTCCAGAGTAATCCATCCTCCGCAACCTCCATGCCATGCACCGCGCTCTTCTTCCAGACTTCCTCGTCTGATTCGTTCGCGTCGGTAAACCTCAGGTCTTCTTCCGCCCGGACGTGACCGAGGGATTTACTATGTTGCTTCATAGCGCCATAAGAGTCAAACTGGAAACGAAACCGGGGACATTTCTCGTTGACGCATCTACCCTTTTTGCCACCGGCATAGAACTGAATTCCGGGCAAGACATCTCTATCGCTACTGTAATCGAGGTCATCGTCGTCGAATTTGACATACCACCCGTTGCGATGTTCGTCGGCTTTCAGGTGGTTGAAAAATGATTTTGCTGTACTAAAGGCTTCCCCATGTCGGTGACAGTGACGAGAAGTGCAGCGAAAAGAACGAAGGCCTTCCTGTTCGGCCTGGAGTGCGGAGGTAGTAGGGACGCCAGAGAGCAAGACCCTGTTCAGATTCGCGGCAATTCGATGAGCGCCTGTGTCTGCGTGACGGTTGAACTCGGACCTGCACTTGTAATCCGTGCCGTAGTGTCGGCAACAGGGCTCTTTACAGATATTTCCATCCGCTGCTAAAGGCCCAAAGACATCATCTTCTGCGCTCTGATGACCAGAGTTGAGAGATGGCGTGAACACCGAGTCGTCATCATCTCCAGTCTCATCCGCAAACCAGTATTTGTGGCCACTTGAGTTTCGAACATGCTCGCGGAAGAGGGCGTTTGTCTCAAAAGCTTCCCCGACCACCTCGCAGTCTTCATCCTCACAAACCCACTGGGTGTTATGCTTGCTTGCCTTGGCATGTCGCTGGAGCGCAGGCTGAGCAGCAAAGTGCACATGACATTGCCCGCATGCGTAGGGACCTTGGTGCCAGTTCTTGTCGTGCTTCTAGCACTCTTCGGCAGAGGCAAAGATCCAGCCATCGCAGTGAATGTAGGGACAAGTGAAAGTGAACTGCTCCTCTTCATTCGGGCACTCGATCCCGACGTAGTAGCCTTCAGGCGCTCCTAGAAGAGGCTCGTCGTCAAGCGACATGACAGAAGGAGTGTCTTCACTGGAAGACATAGTCGCACAGGGTGACACGGGCGCGGAAATCTGCGTTTGTGTGAGAGTATGCAAGGGGGTGGAAGTATGTGTACTTTATACCTTTGAGCGACGGCTGAGGAATACGATATCTTCCACAACTACCGTTCACTTGAATAAAAGTGAAACGATGTTGTGTTTGTTGCTCGAGAAAGAGGGGTCAGAATGAAAAAGGAGGAGGGGGTGCCTCAGTGAGAAGGAGAAGACAGTTTGTTTATGGCAGAGGAGGCGTTGCTGGGTGACTGATGGGCTTGTGTAACTGCCACCATCAGCCTGACTTCAGTGCAGTTAAGGCTTCTATCGCGCACAGCGCAAGAGAAACTCTGCTGTTTTAAGAAGAAGCGAAGAACAATGAATGATAATTGGGAAGAGACTCACGTCATGGTAGATGGGCCACGAGTAAGTGCTGCGCTTCAGTGTGTGGCAATGATAGAGACCAACTCGGGCTCCGTTTTCAAGCAATAACATCCGGTATGGTGTAGTGGCTAACATTTCGCGCTCTCATAACCTGAGAGATCAAGTACCGCGGAGCCCAGGGTTCGATTCCCTGTACCGGAGTTCTTAATCTTTTGCTGTTGGTTACAAGTCGTATGCATTCTTTCTCTTTTGCCCTCAGGCGTGGCTTTATGGGAGATGTTGTTGTGACGTCGGGGGCGAGAAGTAAATAGAGCGTGACTAAAAGGCAGGCAGTTATTTAGTCTAAAACGACTTCAATTTTAGAGGCAAGAAGCTGAGTTATTAAAAAGCTTTACTAAGATTTTACAAGTTTACCTAAGTCTTGTTGTAAGTCAGGACCGAGATACTAAGTTTAGACCAGCCTCCTCACCAACAGGACTTGTACCACTGGAGGAACATATACAGTCTTGTTTGGGCGGGCTATACACCTCACTTACACGGAGCATGCAGGTTCATTTGTACTTATTCGTTGCAACCGAGTAAAACTCAATACAAAGGAGACTACAGCTTAGTAGGTTTACCCAACAGTTCACACGCTTAACTACCCCCGTGCTTCCTCTTCAAATGCCTTTTCAGGTGATCTCGTCTCGCAAAGTCCTTTCCACAGTGCCTACATTTAGGCCTACTTCGACTAAGGCCCATCTTAGCTGCCTCATCTGGGTGGTTACTCCAATAGTGCCTCTCTAGATCGCGGTTCCATTGGTGCCCCTTTCCGCAGATGTGACACTTCTCAGGCTTATCTTCTTTTCGCTTCTGTCTTCTCGAAGGAAGTGTTAGTATAGACGAATTGAGGATATAAATCTGGCCAGGATGTCTTGGCTTACTTCAAGTCACAAGGTCTGGTGCCTGGTTCCATCTTCGTTCTTCGTCTTCTGGTTGATGTGCTTGATGCGTTTTCGGCATCTTTTGTCGATAAGGGGTTGGATGCTTGTGACTGTGGCAGTCCTGTAGGACTGCTTTGAGTCCTCGGCGAGGAAGAGCTTGTGTAAGTAGTGGAGTAATTGGATTGCTCTGTGGTCGTGATAGAACTAGTAAGGGTAGTAGTGATGGGATCAGTGGGCATCGCCATGAAGTCCCAGTTCATAGGTAAGATATCAAGATACGGAGTATCTAGAGCCGGAAGCTCTTGAGTGTTATGTAAAGCTGGGTTGATATGATCGGAGTAAATGTTAAATGAGTTCGTATTAACTGAGTTGACTGTATTTGCAAAGGGTGTTTCCTGGTGTACGTCGGCAAACGCTGCGTCATTCGTATCATATGGAGCATTCCATGGCAAGCTTTCCAGGTCATCGCTTGCAAAGTCTAGGACGAAGCCTTCTTCACTCATGAAGAGCAGACCATCGTCGAGGATCCGATCGTCCATTGTCTGTCGGGTTGGACGGGGCTTGCCACCAGTGGCTACGCCCAGGAGATATATGCTGGGAATTTGAGAATTTGAGGTCTTTGAGGAAGCAGATTTCGAAGGAGGAAAGTTACAGGGCACCTTTTTATGACATATCCGGGTCCATTAATCGTGTTGGCTGATACTGTAAGTCCACTGCTACATAGAGTAACCAAGAAGTCGACATACCCAAGCAAAAAGTGAAAAAAACAATACGCAACAATGAAACAACTCCGTTTGAGATGGTTCGATCGCGCGTTGCTGATACACATTCCGGGCATCTGGCCGGATCTTGAAGATCTACATATGGATGTGTCTTTGCGCAATGACAACAGGGCTATATATAGGTCCTCAAGATCCGGCCAAAGTTGGCATGTTGGTAGATACAGCCTAAAGAGGTTGTTAGCCTTTCCTTTGAAAGCTCACTGGAAATAACTTACGCTCGCGCGTATCCAAGCTTCCCACGCACGACAGGTACCAAGTATCATGCGCGGCGAAGCTTGGAGAGTCGCCAGCACCACCAGGAAGACCACGNNCGTGGTCTTCCTGGTGGTGCTGACATGTGTGATTTATTAGAGGGACACCAGGTCTCGAAAGCACAAAAGTGAATTTGATGAAGAGAAAGAAAAGAGGGACAAAAGAAATGGGGGAGGCAGGCACTGGGTATTTATGCTGATCAATGGCGAGTTTACAGATGAGCCGTAGATGGCCTCTCATTGGCAGGTTTGGAGGCCTTTGCATATTCGTGAGGGGCAACGTCATATGATGGTCGGCCTCCCAAACTAACATGTCTTGAAATCTCTCACTTTGGGACATACGAAGAAATGGAGATAAGCAACAGGTAGAACTGCAGTCTGGAAGTTATCTGATACTACATTCCTTCAATGACATATTCTTGACCACTCAAAACTTGTTGGCCTCTGTATAGGACATGCAATCAGCCTAGGATATATCATTTGTAGACCGAATGAGTCTTGTGTCGCTGTGAAGCATCTTGTTCTTCGGCTCTATGTTGGCTTCGTTTCTTCAGTCTTTACTTTTGGCCTAGACTTTAACTTTCCCCTGGTGAATTCTAGTCTTCACCAGTTGAGTCCAGAGTACTCGACTTTCTTGCTCTTCGCTGCGATTGTGAACCCCCGGGGGCTTCCAATTGACACCTTTGACACGCTTAGATACCTCTCCAGTGGACGAGTCCTCGATCTGCTGAAGAAAGACTAACGAGCCAGACGATACTTTGGAGCACAACGACTCGTGTTGTATTGCGGCAATCTCAAGCGATGACCTTGAGGTATTGTTACGAATTGCACTTATAGTGACTCAAGCCAAAGCAGACTCGCCTTTCTCCGCCTGCGTGGTGTGTGTATGCAAAAAGTGAGCACATTGATGAGTGCCAGTAACGGGTCTCGATGCTTCTAGTAGAAGTGCTTACCACATACTCTTCAAGACCAAATATCTATATTTCTTTTATCTTGCATCTATATATTGACTTCAATTCCCAAAGACCAGGCTACGGTCAGGTTGGAAAGAAGAGAACCAGTACCTCTGTTGTCTCTCTAATATTTCATGAAACTGGCTCTATCTGGGAAGCTGTCTGGGAGTATATAATGCCGCGACGTAGGTGACATTTGTGCGGGAGCTAGAAATTATAGGGGTCGTGGAGCAAGCCAAGAATCTTTGCCCATTCAACGGCAATGTAAGTCATCTTGGCACATCTTAGTTCGTTTCATGAAGGTTACAGCCGTGCAGTTAAAGCAGATGACATGCCCCTCAACTTCCAAAAGCCCGGTTGCACGAAAGGTGACTCAATAGAGTGTGAATTTACTCTTTAGAGGAGATATCGCGAGAAGCATAGCATAATGTATGAGTCTGTCGTTTTGATAGGCTCGCAGGCCCTCGATATTGGTTGTGCTCCTAATGACCGCAACCCATGGAGATGTTTGTAGACACTTGTGAAAGGTGCGACTACAGGTTGGAAGGAAGAGGAGCAACCCAAAGTCTGCCATATCGACTCAATAATACGCGTCGCTGATTGCTTCCATTGCTCTCATGCCACGTAGAACGGATCATAAGGCTCTGTAAGAAAACCCTCTGAAAGTTCTTCGATTTCGCAGCTTTCCCTCAAGACCTCTCTCCAATCAAGCAAATTGGTGGTGACATCAAGGTATTTAGACACAAAGTCCAAGCTCATGATCCATAACTCATGTAGAGTTGAGGCGCGGGATAGCTGGTACTCATTATAGATCGTTTCCCACTGCCAAGGCTGGTCAAGGGTGAAGTCGCACTGAATGATGGCGCTTCTCTCGCTCACGGGAGCTATTCCTTGGGCTGAGGTTCTGGTGGGAAACGGATAGTCGTGATGGCCAGTAGGGGCGATCAGGCCGTAGGCGACACAGTCCGTGTGAGCCGTGAGCCAGGTTATATAAGGCTTCAAGGATACGGAAAAGATCTCTGTTGCACGATTCAGATCAGGATAGCCACCAACAATAAGGGAGTATGAGTCTGCAGGCAGTCCTTCTTTCAAAGCCTCCAAGAGGTGCATAATGAAACCAATGAAGGTTTCCCCAACAACTTCAGGTTCAGTTTCATGTAATATTTGACGTAAGTACTGCTGAGACAATGAAGTCCGCCTGCTACGTAAAAGGTGTACAGGGTCTATGCGTTCATTGCCTTTGGCAACAATGTTTCGCCAGAGGTTGATACGGTGTTCAACATGGAGCTTCGAATTCTCCCGACAAAAAGGTATCATGCCTATCATATGAGACTCAGGAAAGGCTGCTGCATGTTGGTCTTCCTTGAGGATGAGCCTACGTATTGAAAGGCGCTGTTGTTGAGAAAGCTGTCCGAGGAATTTGATTGCCTGAGCGGTAGCCGAGAAATAATACTTCAGCCTGAATCGATATTTCGAGCCATTATGTGGGCGGTCAAACGTTAGCCGGTACCATGCATCTCTATTGTGCCAACACCTGGTATTTTGCATTAGATCCACCATTCTTTTGAGCTCAGACTGAGTAGGCATATCCCATGAATCGAATCCCAGACCGAAGAACTCGTCCTTTGAATGTGAATCATTCCATCCTGGTAAGATTTCTTCAATAGCCTGGGAGAATTCGCTGGGGTGCTTGTTTGCCAGTTGTCGCAATAGGTATATCTTTGTGCGTTTCAAGGAGACTGTGCTATCATCTGCTTGGAGTCGCATAGCTGGGCTCCCGGCCCAGAGACTGGAACACTTTCTAAATCCCAGAGCCACTTTTATGGCGTCCATGTCCTTTTCATCGAGAGAAAGATCTGTACGTTGATCGACCCACAGCCTGAAGGATGCCACACGTGCCATCACAATAGGCATGTATTGAGAATACTCAGGACTAGGCTCTTCGTACATATCAGGTGTCAGGAGCCGACGCAGCCGGAGCACCATGGCTAGTAGAAGGTAGATATGGTATTTAGCTATTTGACTAAGAACGAGGACTCGTTCCCTCCAATCTGGCCTGTAGATCGTCGAGAAGGTGATAGTGTTGAGGGTGAAAGGGAGATGCTGCGTCTCGGAGGCGATGGAGCGACACGCTAACATCAGCGATATCTGAACTGCTTGGCCACTGGCCTGGAGCAGCTTATCGCCATCTGAGACATAGCCGCCATCTGCCGTGAAGTAGTAGTAATAGATTTGTTCGCGCAGCTCCAAGGGAAGGCCTAAAAGGCTTGCCCTTTGCGCAATGGGAGAGGCCACAGTAGACATTGTCTGTGGAAGTCTGGGGAAACAATGACTAGAATCTGTTGCAGATGTGAGAGACGGATTGGGGTAGGCATTTTATAAACGATGGCTACACTGAAAAGATGAGTCACAAAGCGACAACCACAGACACTTTACTGGCAGCACATAGAAAATTCAAAACAGATGCGGAAAGTTAATAGGCTACATTGTCATATTTATGCATCCACTACCAGGTCTATCAACTCAAAATACCCCTCTCAAGAATAGACTTCAGGCAGCACTCGGTGACTCAGGGGTGAATGGTGGCTGCGCTGTGCTATACTGCTAAGTGGCCGGGACAATTCGGAGGAGCAAGAGGGCTCGACATACGAGCAGAGGTTGAACTGGCTTGATGTGGCTGCTGCGTGAGTCACCAAATCTTGAGAGCTTCGAGTTGAAGAAAGCCGGAGGCATTGACTGTTTTTGGCTTGCATTTTACCGCACCCGGAAGAAGCTGCTCAATAATTGTGGTAAGCATTCATGTTGAAATGAGTCTGCTCTTATGGCTTAGTTGTCGTTTCTCTGCTTGCATAGTAATATCCTCGGCAGTAGTATTATTACTGAAGCCTCTGGAGCTTTTGCATTGCCTTGTGCAAATGAGCCATAAGAGACTTTCGGCCTTTGTATTCGGCAGTCCAACTCGACAAAGAGAGGAAGAAGCAGACCATATATCTTCGTCCCCATCGTTGGTTGAGATCTCTGTATTCTATACAGGCCTCTAAGTCAAAGCCGACTGTTTCGCTGCCTGAGCAAATGTGCTGATAGTTGATAGTCTGTCCTATAGCCTGTATAGAGGCGTGGCTGGAGGAAAAAACTTCACCAACGCGTCCTAAGATGAATATTGGTGTCGGAGTAGCTCTGGGATATAAGATGCTAGAGGATCATGCTTCGTATGTCTTATGTTTTGAATCGACTTTGACGCCCATAGTATGGCGCTTTGCCACTTGGTTCGAACATTAATTATGTCCTGGTAATTACTGATCTAGTCTAGATCATTATAATGCTCAAATAGCGATGCTTTAGATAGCAGATTGTCATGTCAGTCAAGCACTCCTTCTGAAGCCTCTGCAACGTGAATGACGCCATGTCGCGCTTTTGCTGAGCAGGCACGCTTGTTTGGCGATGGTCTTTTGGACAACAAGGTCATTTCATGATCCTCATTTGAGTCTTCGAATTAATCCCGGTCGCGGTGTTGCAACTGTACCTCAACTCCGAGGTACATCCCCGAATCATAAACCACCATCGGTTATACCTTATGTCCTGATAGTTCCCGCCAGGGGGGTGGGCATCTGGGTCTCAGCCGCCTGGGCCCGAAGGGGTAACACGTCTGAAATAGACGTGTTAATCAGCCTCTGCTGGAAGTACTGATCAGCTCTTGTCCAGGGAGCCTCGTTCGCTGTTGTGACTAAAGTGAATAGACGATGTACCGATTCTAAATCCATTCTGGCTAAGGAGGAAAAGATAGCTGTCGACTTCTGTGTGGCTCGAGAAATTTTGACCATGTCTGTCGCGGCTGGTCTGACATCCGATCGAGCATTGACCTGCACAATCAGGATCCATCCCCTCATATCGATAGGGAAGCTCAGCTCATGGCTTGACTATCCTCTGACCGATCTTCGTTAAGCCCTCCGTTGGCACTTCTATCTGTCCCTGTGGCGAAGCAGCTCTTGAGATAGTCAATTGGGTGACGTCGCATTCCTGGTGGCCTATTGCTTTTGCAACATTATATTCCAAGATAAACCAAGACCCAAATATCTGTTCGTGACTCGGCGTGCGTCAATTTGCAGGTGATTTGGGTTCACAGCCGTGCCCATCGTGTGATTCTGCCTAGCTCTTGGACGAGGAATCCTCCAGTTCACTGTAACATGTTCTCAGGGGGTGCTGTCTCAATGTTCTTCTTGACCATAACCAAACTGGAAATGGTACAGTCGGTAGAAATTCGGTAGAGGGAGTCACATATAGGTTGGACATTCTCTGGGAATGGTTTCCCATTCTTGATGGTCAGCACATTGCCTGTCGACAAGGTTGGTCGCCTGGTGCGATGAACTATAGCGATATTCCCCAACCGTGCTGCCTGATCTGGGTAAAGGACCAACTACAGAGATGGCACAATATTCTGCAATGTGCTTCGTGGTTCATTCTGGCTCTCAGTTGATGGTTGATGTGTTGAAGTCGTCCTTGGCCGCCCGATTGTGAGGGAGTAATAGTTTGAAGTTCTCTCTGAGGTCGCTTATTTTGTCGCGTATTTGTGTCTAAAGATGGCGATTGCAACTCATCGTAAGAGGGTAACTGGTCGAAGTGCTTCGCGCGCACTTGTTCTGACTGGATAGGGAAAAGAGCAATCTGGGCCGGCTGGGGCTCCATACAAAGACCTAGAGAGCAACGAATCTGTAGCTCTATTCGTCAAGATTTAGTAAACCTTCACAGCTGAATCTATGCAAATCGTGTGTTTTTTTCTTCGTGTGTGGTTGAGACAGATACTGTAATCAAGGGGTCTCGGTGGACAATGTTGCTATGACTGGCAATGGGGTCTACCGCGTCGAGGGAGACGGCAATAATCGTCGGGCAGTTCTAGATAATTACATGCGTATTTACGGGAAATGGGCCTGCATATTTGCACCCCCTGGAAGGAGAAAACAATCACCACCAGGTAGAAGCGAAACGTCATGTGTTGGATAGGAGCCGTCAGTGAACTCCCTGAGGCGAGGGAGTAGATAGTCTTTTGACCGCCGCGGGTTTGTAACGCACAGCTTCGACACTTTTTAGGCTTAGACTGGAAGCTATTGAGAGAAATGCCGTTTCTCTTGTGCATCTAGGCCTTCGCCTCAAACCACTCGAGTAGTAGGGCCATCGTTTTGTATCTGTAGATATGCCATGGCATTGGCCACCTCAGGCTAGTATCAATCTGAGAAGAACAACAACTTGCCTTGACTGGAAGTTATCACTCCTGTCCAGGGATGAGGGGTTCATCTTCCTCTTATTTCCCAAACCGTCTGTCGCGTGGATGCATATTACACCCTCGCGACGCGTATGCCTAGCTCGCCCTGAGGATAACTATGTGAGAGAATATGCGTTCGCTCTCTTGTGGTGCGAAATTGAATGCGACGAGAACTATAAGCCAACCGATTGGACTCCGCGGCACCTTTTGTGCTCATGATACCCTCTGATGTTTTGAGCTATTGCAAGCATGATATTGGCGATCATTAATACTCTGGGGAACATGTTGTGTGATGTCGGGGGATTGGCCCCGGTGGCTGAATTCGAGTTCAACTGAGTAATCGCCCGAGTGGTCAAATGGGAGGGCAGGTATGTCTGAAGCCCGGATCACTCCCGCGACGTAACGATGCTGCATTGGAAAAGCCTCCAGTCTTCCACATCTCACCACGTTGGCAGTTGAAAGTTCTGTGAGTCTCGTGCCAGGAGTAAACATGTTGCAGCTTGTTCTAGCTTGCGACAGACCTCGTCGTAATCTGGCTTGGAAAGGACAATCTCAATATCAGGGTCATGGCGAGCCTCCTCTAATGAAGTACCATGTCTGCTAGATCCCAGAAGTGAGAAATGATGTCTAGGGACGCTGACTTGAATGCGTCACCAATACCAATGCGCTCTTCATTCTAGCCGGGAAGACATCATATGCATTTCCAGGTGTATCATTCCGTTCAACACACTTATTGGTGGGTTGGTATCGTTTTCACTGATGAGCCCGAAGAGGACTAGTCAAGGCTATACAGCAAACAGGAGAGCAAGCGTATAGGCCAATAACCCTGGAGAAATGTCCGGGCATTGGCTATAGCTGAAGAGAGTAGTAGTTATATGTGTTCGTGATGTAACCTCTACCACAGAAAGACGATATTTTCATGAATTTCATAGGTAATTGAAACAGGAACTCTTGCTGGGAGTTGGGAACGGTGGATCAGTTGCAAAACGGCTTTCCTTCTCCTATTAAGCTTTCATTGGACTCATCGAAGCCCAGCATATTGGCACTGGAACTTAGTGGGTCGCAAAGTTCAACACCGAGAGCAGGATTGGATTCTTTGCTTTGAAGTAGCTAAATACTATCCGCTGTTGTAGGATTGTGTTCCCCCACTACAATTCCAGTTTGCAACCAACCGATTACATCATAGGAGTGTCCATTGTTTGACAATGAGTGTTTGGGTAATAGATAGACGTTGTGAAGAGCCGCAAACTTGTCGATGTGTGGTGACAGAAATAGGTGTATCGAAGATGGTGTAACTTGATCTGTTGCTGAATGAGGAGTTCCACAGCTTGAAAGAGCTGAGTTGGGGTTGCTAAGGAATAATGGGTAAGGAAAGGGTGCCCACTGCATCACATTGACCGTGTTCTGTTCATATAAGTGTTCGAAGTCATGAACTGCCAGTGAATCCCTTGAGCTAAGGATACAAATCACACCAGGCATGGCCACCCGGTGATCTGTTGTTCCACAAACAACGATCGGGATTTCTGGGAGTCCTTGGTTACGCAACTCTACTGCTTCTTCCATCGTACGAATCATGATCGTTTGGTCTGAATTGTTAGTTTGGGTTGAACCCTGTGACTCTCAAGCCGAATCAGAGTCAGGCCTCCTCCTTGAACTAGGTTCTGGCAGGTGATGTTGCCCTTTCGACTGACAGTATCACTCACGGGCTGGATAGGGATCTGTTGATGACATTGAGGCTTGACTGACGACACACCGGCTGCTGCTGCTGCTTCTGGAATATATTGTTGCCTTTCTCGCCTTTAGCCAGAAACCCTTTTTCCGTTTTTAGGTCTCTCTCATCCCCTTTATCATCTCGTTCATCTCCATCTTCATCACCTGTGCTTTCCGAAAGGTCGTGTCCAAGATTTTTGAACGTCATATTCAGTTGTTCATCTCGTTCCAGTGATTAATACTCATCCTCGGAGATACCATAAGGGACTTGCGGTTGTAGATCCCCGCATTCATGTCTATCGTGGGAAAATAATGATTGGTTTGCCGTCTCTCGTTGGTTGTCGCGTGCTAAGGCCTGCGTACTCATCCTCCTCGTCGTGCATGCGCTTGGAAGAGAATTATTTGAAGCGCAACGATCTTATTGCCCGGGCCCCAGAACATAAACTTGCCGGTGATGGGGTGGTTGTAATTGTAGGAAGCTGCAAAGGTCCGTTTATCAAGGTTGGCGAGCATGCGTCTCCACCTGATATCCTTGAGCTTTCTAGGTAGCTATCCTGATTACAAACTCCAATGAGTTTTCATCCCGGAGCATATGGGACAGCACGTTTCACAGATCTCAAGCGAAAATGACTCTAGTACTGTAGGGATAATCGTCTCGTTTTGTCTGCTGGCATTGGTCGGAAATCAACGATTGATGGCGAAGTTTCGGTCAAAAGACTCCACGGAACACTTAAGACAATACCGCTGTAGACAACTCCCTGGTCCACTGAGTCCTAGTAAAGTTGAGCTATCCATGGTATGGTACCGTGGACTCACAGGCGTTGCAGATGCCTTGCCCTTTCCGGAGGAGGCCTTGTGCTAGGAAGGCTCGCGCTCCTCGCAATAGGGCTCTGGGCTATTCAAGAGTTCTGGGGACCTCTAGAGTATCTTGGAGTTTCCAACGGGGGTTGGGGAGTAATAACATCGTCCCTTTTCAAGCAAATATATGCATGTTGCACACTGACTGCGGGCAGAACAACATGGTTGAATGTCCCGAATGAGGAGCTGAGGAATTTTGAATGGGATTGGGGCAATGGGCGTGGCAGGCAGCGGGAATCTCGAGGGAGTTTGGGGACCAGCTCTAAATGTATGACGTTGCGATGTTGGAGTTTGAGGTATACTCTTTGGTGAGATGTTCATCTTCATCATCATATCTTGAACAGCCTCTTCGCCCGTCATCCATTGTTCGACCAACTCTGCCGCACTCGTAGGGAGCGGTGAGGCAGAATTGGGGGTCCCGAAGTTGAAGGTACGACGTGCCGTAGGTGTAGAGGGCAGCTGGCGCTCGATTCGCACGTGGTAGGTCGAGGGTTGAGGTGGAAATTCCATTTGCCTGTTGTAAAAGTGGTATCGGACACCCAAAAGGGTCAATTTCTCGTCTTGGGTGCCGCGTTGGGCATTCTGCATGGTTTGGAAGTTCAGGTACCGCTGCTTGGGAAAACTCCTAATTTTAGAGAGAACCCGCCTCGCCATTGTTTCATTGGTCAACTCGCGACCTTTGACCTGTGCTTTTGTATTTTGGATGATGCAAAGCAGGCTGGAGCTATACCAAAGCATTTTCCCGTTATTAAGATATCTTCGAGCGCGATTGGGCCGTGAATAGTGTTCAGAGGCTGTATCAGCAGCTATCCCGACCATCTCTTTTCGAAGGCCAGGCTGGAAAGTCCGAGCCCTGTGTCTTATCTGAGGATATACTCTGGACTTGAACGGCCGTTGAAAACGCTGTTCAACTGATCTCACACATCTCCAACCACAGACAAGATTGTTATCGAAACTGCTCAATACCCGGGGAGCTTATAGCAAGAATGAGCGTTACAAGCAAGCGAGGGAACTGCAGTTTTCGAATCTCTAGGAAGCCAATCTGCTGACATAGATATAAATGGGGCGTTTTATGTGACTTGCAGAGTTGAGACTGATTTGCGATCCTGGGACATCCGGCTTTGGAGGCTTTGACGTCTCATGACAGTGAGGTTTCGCAGGAATTCCTGAGATGATGGAGATATGAGCAGGTAAACAGGACGAACCGCTATATTGCAGTTGTCAACTCACCAATATTTACTAATAACGGTCCACAATCTGGTGGTATGTCCCTTACGGTGAATCCATATTTTGATGTCTTGCAACCTTTTCTCTTGCTGCTCTCCCCTCAATTTGCTGAGCGCTGACAATGAAGCGACACCTCGAAGAACTTTGACAGATCATGCAGATACGCAGGCCTCGCATCTGCCACGACAAGTTCTTCTGTAACCATAGAGTTTGAGATTGAAACCTGGTCCTTATCCTTATGCTCTCCATCTTCGGCGATCTCGTTAAGTTTGGCTTAGCCTGGATTTGAGACTCGAGGTCCTCCCTTTTGGACTTCTCCTTATCCGGATCATCCTCCTAGGTCGTCGCAGTGTCAATTGGGCTCAAGGTCGTCTTCGAGCGTCTTCATCGGGTTTGAGGCGGCGACGCCCGGAATTAGACGGCTCAACTCCAAAGATCGATCATGATAATACTTGTATGTTACCCATACCCTACAGTTGCGGAGATGTCACTGCTGGTGCGGCAGCCAGCAAGCATTGAACTGATCTGCAAGGGCGTGGGAGAGCTGGACATTGAACGAACAGGTGACTGTAGTCTCATTGATTGAGATGACTGAAGTAGTGATCTGTCATAAGTTTTGCGGATTCCTTAATACGCCATTGATACCGGCGGAGGATATGACCCAACGTTGCCTGGCTCCTTGTGCTGCCGAGTCAATAATAGACGTTGAGCAGCAAAGACCTAACACGAGATCTGTGGTGTCGCAACATGTTCAACAGCTTTGTCATTTTTCCTTCTTCCCCGTCACATTTGTGTCTTTCTTGATGGAGATGTTGCTCTACATGCTCTCAGCAATGTCTGAATCTCTTGGTTCTCATCCACATTGGCCTAGGCCTGGCATTTTCTTGGTGTGTTGGCTTGAGCTTTGAACTCCTTGGGTGCAAAGAGCTTCCTACCGTGAAAGCACGCTTGATGAAGTTCTCTCGGCAGGTTTCATCATGGCGAGAGGACATTGATGTCCTTTACTCGCCTTTAAGACTGCTTTCACTGACTTTGAACCACTCTAACCACCTGGTCCGACATCAAAAGATCAACGCATCGTCTAGAAACGGACACCAAGAGCGTTAACCTCATTTGTATTACAAACAAGCTGTTCGTCTCGATGCTTCTCGTACTGACGAAGGTGGCTCGCCATGAGGGGCAATGGGTACTCCAGGTTTCGGCACTGGTCCTTATCAAGGCTTTGTGGAGGTCCGAAAGGCGGCTGTGGGTCACCATGCTCGTCGAGTCGGCACTGGAGTGTATGGTTCGTATTCCTGCCGCCTGGATCTGATCTAGGGTTATCTCGAAGAATGATGTGACGTCGCTTGTGCGATTGGCGGTATCACTATGGTATGTTGAGAGATGACGGTAAAAGGGCCAAGGTTGTGTCTGGGTAGAAAGGTGTTCTTTCAAGGTAAGCCGGGTACTTCGTTGATAAACTCAGCCACATCTTTAAACCCAACGCTGGATCTTCATTGTCACCTGGAGTCTACCCCGAGACTACCTGATGTCCAGTAGGTGTACGCAAGATCCGGGATATCGATGCTACTGGCTGGGCACCGTCCAGTCGTCCCTTCAAGACATTCCATGCAAATGGGTTGAGAATCGATAATGTAGTCAGCAGATTCTGTCCCGAAACCTGAGGAGAGTTCACGTCGATGCTAGACGTAGCTTTTGGCTCGACGTAATTGTTGCTGGTGAGTCCGAGTGGATGTTTCCTCATGAGGGTCTCGTAATCTTGTGGTTCGAGATGCCTTGCATAATGAGACAGTGGGACACGTACAGCCAACAAGCTGACAGGACATTTGAAACGTTAACCTCATTTGCAGTCTGAGACTACAAACGAGCTGTTCGTTCAGATGCATTTCAGACCAGCTCGTAGATCATGTCATGTGCAGCCCGCCACTCTAGATAACGACCAGTGCCATCCAGAATGTTCAATTCGAGGTAACGGGGGCCACTCGGCCAAACCCACTTGTGATCAGGGTCGGGTCGCTGGGCTTGCGGAAGACGTAAGGGATCGTCCCTTGAGGCATGTAAATGGACTCTCCAGGATCAAGGATCAGGTAGCGTGCCTGTCGCTTGAAGGACATTGGATCCTGTTCCCACTCCGACCATGATGGCCTTGAAATCCTTATATCAGTAAGATTCACTTCTATCCGGCCTGGAGACTACTCACCGTCACGAGGTCCTCTGTCTGTTCCTCGACTATAGTCATTTCCGAGTCTATCAAGTTCACAGCCTTGTCCACAGTTGGGTCGAACACCCCATTGATGTGGCCACTATCTCGGAGAGACTAGCGACCAAAGGCATACGGACACATACCAGAGCAGGTGAGCAAAGCTGTGTTCGCCCAGCTGTGGGACTTGATGATATGTGTTCGCAAATTGCCGGAGCGTGTGATCTGTTGCCGCAATCTTGACACTCATGCTGTATCTTCTTCTGGTATTTGGCGAAGTGTTCAGAGTGACCATCTCGTCGACGGTTGGTACGGTTGAGACACCGCCGTCAGATTGACCTTCTATCCGAGCCTGCCCGTAATAGCTCTCCCCGAGAGCGAAGTCTCTGGGCTCCTTGGATTCATAGCTTTTGCTCATGTTGCACCTGCACCCGACATTCTTTGTTATACAGTTATCGCACAGGCTGCATTTAACATGAAGCACAGGCCGATGCGATACCACAAATAGTGCAAAGAATGTAGAGGGTGCTACACTAACAAATCCAAGGTTCTTCAGTCCCAAAAGATGATGTGTCCAAGCGCTGACCAAGCTCAACGAACAAGCTGATCTTCAAGAAGACTCGGAAAGACATGGGCCGCCCCCTCACGGCCCGAATATAATACAAAAGCAGCACGGCCAGGGGGGGGCCGCACTATGATAGTTGAAGAGAAGAAAGAAAGGAGGAAAAAGATGGGAGGAATAGCAGGTATGTATACTCGATTTTCGGAATCGGGTTAACATTCCATTCCAAGTCCATCATTTCCTAAAGATACGGATGCAGGTAACTAATTGGTCGGGTAGTGGTCAACCTGTGGCATAGTAATTACGGAAATTGACATTGTCTCTGTCACAACGGGAAGGATGCCTCGATGCATACACGTACGGGCCATTGTGTAGGTATTGTTCCGAAGACATTGCCTTCCTAAGTATGCGGTATTCTTCAACACGTAAAGAGCAGCCAATATGATGTGCACGATCCGTATGTTGAACTCGGGCACGGCTTCGTGCATGACAACTCACGTTTGCTGATGTTCTGGACACATCACCAACGCGTAACTAGACGTGCATTCAAAACTTGTTTCTTGTTCTACCTGAATACTCCCAGCACTCAATTGGAGTCTTGGATCTGTATCGAGTCGAGTTTTTCCCGTGATTCAGGAGTCCTTTGCTCCTTTCGAAGATAGTGTATGTAATTCTCCTCGAATCTACTCGAGTCGTTTGGCATCACGACACATCCGTGTCAATGAACTACTATCCGTACTCCAAAAAAGAAGACCTCAGATCTAAATAGAAGGTGAATCATCACTTGCACCAGATACTTGCAGCCCAAATGTGAGAGCCTCTTCCTCGATGTAACTGTTCAAGCGCCAGATGTCTTCTTGCCACAGATATCACACCTCAACTTACTCGACAGCCTGATCAGGCATCACAACATCGCCAGAGATCCAAATCTAGCCATCATTTCTGCAATGTCACAATCGTCCAGGCCCCCATCTCCTCATCTCAGGCAGCAGTTTCACAACGCTTCTTCGTTAATGCCTCGTCATCTTCCGCAATGATGTGCTCTCCCGTCCTTCTTGCGCTGAATAAACGGAACGACACCGAAGTCGACGCCAATTTATGACATAGTCAGCGGTAAGTTGCAGTCTTGATACCATAGCCTCCTCATCAATGCATCTCTCCATCAACCGGGTGCCTCCGCGGCAGAGGTATCCAGCTTCATCCTGCCGAACAACTTTTCTTGGGCATACCTAGATCATCGGAAATCGAGACTCGACGTGCCATTTCTGTACTTCTGTGATACCCCAATTCTGTTTCCCCTCAATTCATGTATCAGACTCAAAATGGATCCCATCAACGCTGTTTCACTCGAACATATCTTCCCCAGAGAGGTTCTCTCCCCGTCAAGGTCTCGGGAAGCAAACACGATCCCGCCTCAACTGCATTTTGTTCACGAATATCTATCCCCGATGCATACATTCGTTTGGATCGAGTACCCGCGTCAGTTACTGCGATAGATTGATGGGGTACTATTCGGATACTCGCCGCCACGACAGGGACAATAGCTCTCACCGACGCCGCATTGCAGGCCAGGGCGTTTGACGTATGACTCAACATGCAGCCTGACATATCGGATTTCGCCCGTTCAAGCTGGTGGCGATATCGCAAACAGTCAATCATTACCGTTCATCAATTCACGGCACGGAAATGCTGTCAGCTTTGTGCCCTTACATGTAAGTCGCCACTGTGAGTCTGAGGATTTCACATGTCCCTCGGGGGGCAAGAAAACACCGAACCTTGATACAGGGTGTCAAAATAAACTAAGCAAAGAGTCCCCTAAGCCTATACTAGATTTACCTAAGTATTCTTATTACTTAGGGTTAAGGTCCTGAGTTTTCTTTCCTCCCTTAAGACATGTCTCAACTTAGCCAAGAGGCTGTCAGAGGTGGAGGGTAATGTGTGCATAGTGATTGGGTCGACAATGCTACCAATAGCTTTACATTGGTGGATCATTACATGACTATAGGTTAGGATGAAGACAAGGCTTTGACCTGTGAGAAGTTGTCACGAGACGAGGTTTGCGTGTCCATGGTAGGGATGGACGAAAGCATTTGCGCTAAAGGTCAAGCTACGCGCCAGAAATCTCAGCCTGAGTTTCAATGAATCCAATAAAATGGATACTGAAATTCAACCATGGTATTCACTGCTTACAACCACGTTTCATATCTCCAGAATCCTTGCTCCCACGAGGCTTGGTTCGAGGGAGGTAACAGTCACGCAAAGTCACAAGGAAAAGTCAAGTGTGAGGCGAATTAGCTTCATTTCTAACCAAGCCAGGCCATGTATCAGCCTGCCTCATCTCTATCTGCTATGTCTCGTTCAGCCGAGCAACTAAGAATCCAGAGCGAGTGTGGTATCCCCAACGCCGATGATGATATGTAAGAAAAAGAAAAATACTGAGAGCCATCCCTTCCGATGCCATGCATGTCGCACTCCAAACGACGTACAAATGATTTGGCCCTGAGGTCACAAAGACCACACGGCGACAAAGCCAAGAACACACAGTCTATTATGCAAACTTGTCTTTCCACTGTGATCCAAATTCCTTCCAGATGCCAGGAGCTAATGGTAAAAGCAAGCAATAAAAACATCCACACTGCCCATCACGCCGTTCATCCCGCATCCCGAATCGCCTGTCTGCGATCGAGGTAAGTTTCGTATTTCGTAAGACATGTTTCGTTTCGTAAGGTGTATGAAACAATAGAACAACAAATATCAATGCCAAGGCTGAGATCGTAAATAAAATCCGATGTGGTGGAATACATGTGTCAAACGCCGTGAAATGAAGTCCGAAGGCGATCCACTGAGAGGTCGACTTAGTTGTCTAGGCAGCGTAGGCTTCGCCGCGATAGGCTGGGTACTCGCTAAATTGCACATCGCCGTAACTTGAAGTCTTAACCTTTGAGGGGTAGTAGCCAGCGGAGTAGGTACCATCGCGAGAGGGCATGGAGGGACGCTCAACGATGCGAATACCGGGTTGGCCGGGGTAATATGAGTAAGCCTCCTCAGCAGGGGTGGTGCGTGAGTATGAGTTCTGTAGCGTTGTACGGCCGCCCTCATTAACTCGGTACTGCATCACATGTTCGCCACGCGACTCAGGAGAGCGGTGCTTCTTGCTGCTGCGGTGAGATTTACGCTCCCGTTCGCGTCGATAACGTTCATAATCATCCTCTTCATCACTCTCAGGGACCTGAGCTTGCATCCTTGTGCGGCCACGGCCGCGGGGATCGGGCTCAGGATACGCGCCACTGAAGGTTTGCGCTCGAGAGATGCCTGGGACGTGGCGACTGTAACCCTCATTGGGCATAGTATTCGTCCGTCTGGGAGGAGATGTGGTAGGTGCGCCAGTAGCTGTGGCTGACTTTTGCATATGAGGACGAGCGGTAGGAGGGGTAGCCTCAATAGGATCGTCGACAACCTCAGGCTTGTAAGCCTTCTCGCCGGTGGATCCGCGTCTAGGTTTGGCGGATGATCGACGGGCATCGTCATCGTCAGCCGGAGCAGCGAAAGGAGAGCCGACTGGAGGCGGCGTAGGAGCGGGAGGTTGAACCATGTGTCGAGAAGCGTATGAGCCTTTACTTCTAGAGGCCTGGATGTAGTTGAGTGCAGCGTTGGTCTTATCCTGATATTCCACGGGAATGGGTGGCGGGTGCATTGAGCTTGTCGTGGGAGGGGCCTCCTCACGATGTGATGATCGATCACGCTCGCGTCGCTCATCGTGCTTTTTGCTGGACTTCTTCTTCTCTGACTTCGATGAGATGGGCTCACCATCGAAGGTCTCAATGTAAGGCTGCTTATGTCGCTTCTTTTCCTCAGTATCTCGCTTGCGAGACTTATCGCGGCTCTTCTTCTCAGCACGTCGCGCTTCCTTCTCAGCCTCCTTGCTCTCCTTTTCAAGACGGCGAATGGCTTCGTCGGCTCTTCTTCGTCGCTCACGCTCACGCTCCTTCTCACGGAGTTCTCGGGCATACTCCTTCTCTCGCGCTCGTTCCACCTCTTTCTCTCTCTCCCTCTCTTCGCGCTTTGTTGTCTTATCTTGATAAGACTTTTCCCTTCTCACAGTTCGAACTCCCTCGAAGATATCAGCAGCGCGAGGATGCTCATCCTCGTAAGAACGAGAATAAGAAGAATAACCTCGGACGGGCGATGGCTGTCGGTCCGTCTTGTATGTGCGGTCATTAGTGCGAATTTCGTATTTATATGTTGTGGATGTAGTAGGTGTAGGTCGACTTGATGAGGGGCTCGCGGTGGCTGAAGCAGAAGGTCGACTTGATGCGCTCGCAGCAGCCTTTGCCCGCATCTGCTCGCGGAGTTCTGCTAACCGGGCCTGATCATCATAGCGTTTTCGCGCCTTTTCGTCGGCCAATAATTCGTAGGCGGTTTGAACCCTTTGAAACTCATCCTGCTTCTGGGCCTTTAATGTTGGGTCTTGAACCTTATCGGGATGGCACTTCAGAACGAGCTTTCGGTGTGCAGATCGAATCTCGGGCAGTTGCGCATCTTTGGCAATACCCAAGATTTCGTAAGGGTCAGGAGTTGATGTAGACATGTTGGGCGAATTGCTTTCGACTACCGGGTTGGGCTGAAGTCGGAGTATATAGGTTAACAAATGGTAATCGTGAGGCTGTCTATTGCATCGATCCGAAGGTCGTCGGAAGGGCGAGGCTTTGGCGAAACTTGGTGAGGCTGTCAATGGGTAAGGCAGGGCTAGGTGGCTGTATGTATATTAGGCCAAGTTGGGTATTCTCCGGATTGGTGTTGTTGTCCAGCGATAGGAGGCGGTCGCAGGATAGGTGGTCTGGGCTTTGGGGGCGGTGTTGGTGTATTTGTGAGTCTCGTCGCCAGAGCAAGGTGAGTGGGTGCTCGGATTTGCAGGGTACCGTAGTAGAGCCAGGCAGGAACTTGTACTCTATACTTGCAAGTGCAGTACTGGATCAAACGAATGACCAGAGTTGGCAGGCGAGGGGGGAAAAGAAAAGGAAGTATTTATTTACGTGAGCAGCCGGCTGCTGAACACGAGAGAAAGTGACGATGTGAATATTTGGTGGTGTTGTTTGGTTGTTCACGTCCACAGTGGAACAGAGGGACAATGCGGGAGAAGGAGACCAGCAGTCGTTGGGGTATTGACTCTTGAAGAACAAGAGCCAGATGAGGTCACGGGCAAAAGCGTGGCTAGCGACAGGGGAGAGTGATTCGTCGGTACAAGGGTCGATAGTGAGAGGACGGCGGACAGAGAGACTAGAGTCGACGATCAGACGCCAGGTAGTAGGGGGTCCACGACTGGCTTGCTGGAGGGTCGCCTTTGGCTTTTGGGGGTGCCGGTCAGAGCGATCCACCTGTGTCGTCTGGTGGTGCGTGGTCCTGAGCTGCTGCTAGTGGTCGCTGCTGGTCCAAGGTGGTCCCCTGAGGGGTGCTGTAGAGTGTAAGCGGCCGTAGATGCGTAGGTAGGTACTTGTTGGTCCCTCTTTGAGATGGAGTCGGTCCCGTCCCGTCGTGGTCTGTCTGGTCTGGTCTCGCTGCGGTGGAGTTTGTGAGTCGTGACTTGGTTATGGGACTCGAAGAGTCACTTGGTCTGATGAATTTGACCGAAATACTCGGTATAACTTGGTTTTAAAAAAGAGTCAATCAGTCGAGTTGGAGTCTACTAATCGAGACAAATGGTTTGACTCGCGAGGCGTGTATTTGTAACGAGGTGGTTGGGTGTTTTCTAAGCTGTAACTGGAAGTACCTCTTCTGTGCCAAGAACTTCCTGCCTGAGGTTCCCGTTTGAGCGAATGGAAGTGAAAAAGGTACGTATCTCTCCTGGTGGAGTGAGCAGAATCAGTTTGCGATGCAAGATTGGAAAACAATTGGGTGAGGGGATTCGGTCCCTTGCTCCAAAAGGCAAAGAATCAGGAACGTGGCGAGTTGATTTTACTTTAATTGTGAATCTAAAGCCCGTAAAGAGACTTGAAAGAGACTTCAGGAGTTTAAAACTTGCCCCCTTAGCCCCCTTTCGAGAACGCGGCGATGGCGATTTATCATGAGCTGACTAGCTGCTCCAAGTGAACTGACACGCCGGAGCGAGATGCTTGGTAAGGGATTTCTCTCTGCAATGCGGCCTCGGGCGAATAGCGTAGCGTAGCAGCGAGGGAGAATCCTGCTAGAAAAGCCGGCAATGGAAGGGCATCGAAGGCCTCTGAGAGTCTCAGTCCCGGTCCAGCCAAGAGCAGAGCAGACGGAACGCTGGCAGCCCGCACTTATACCGGGTTAGTGAGAGGTCCGCAGGCCGTTAGTGGTCAATTGTACGGCCTCCTAGGGCCCCTTTGCACTGAAATTGCTCGCTGGCAGTCCTGATTCAATGACAAGTGGGCCTGTGGCGCGGCTTGCAAGAAGTACGCGGTCTTACGAGTCGAGACACGTCGAGGTACATGCGTCTTGGTGGCGAGTTCTACGGAGCTAAGTGTATCAGGTATGGTGAGTCAGGTTATCGCTCAAGTACCGCGTCACTGTTTCGTCGCGCGAAATGGCTGAGAAATCGGCCTCGGAGCGCGATGAATCAGTGTGAGCCGAAGAACGAATAACGGATTGAGCATGATTATGATCACCTTTTCCAAGGATGCAGGGTCAGATTCGGTGTCGGATTTTAGATCAATCAATTACTGGATTTGAGTAATCTCCATGCCTGACAGAATCCATCCGTAATTCCCCTTGTTGAATAATCAATCAGTCTTAGTAGAAGGCGATTCCGTAGTGGTGTACGAAAATTCGGTACCTGATTTTCCGGTTGCACAAAGCTTACAACCAAGGTACCTCTTTAATGGAAGTGGCTGGTAGTGGCGAGTAAGATCCTTCAATTGAATCTTTCTCTTCAGATCCAACGTGAATCTACTACCTCGGGGCCCGCGGTAGCTGATGAAGGCTGATGAATTGCTTGTGCCAACGTCGTAAGAATGAGCCACAATGTTCATGTATGATGAGGTGAGGCATCCGATGCTCCGGGTCTTACCAGATCATCCATCCATCGTCAATTCAGGGTCCGAGTGGAGATGTTACAACAAAGTTGGCTCACTCATTGATCAATCCGACGACTCCGTAAACTTTCTTTGTCTGTAAGTATCAGCCCAGGAACATCCTGACAATGCAATCGGCCCAGCAAAAGCAACATCGGTTCCCATGATACGCCTCAGGCGTTCATCAACCCCCGTGATGAAACGGGTCCTCTAACTGCAGACGACGGACGGTCATCACGGAGCCCGATCGGTAGCTGAAAGATGCCCAGCGGGAGGGGAACGGAAGCGGGAGGGAGCGGGACGAAGCCAGAGGCGGTGAGGCTGATGGCTGGCGTGTCGTCTCTAATTTAGCAATCAAAGGCTGTATCTAAGCCAGCTGAATAACTTACACGAGGCGGTGCTGAACGAGAACGATGGTTTCTATTTCAGCACTTGAAGCGAGGCTGATATCTAATTATTGAAAACTGTCTCCATGGGGCTAAGCAGAGTAGAGTAGAATAGACCGATGCTAGGGCAAAGTCGACACCAAAGTGAACCTACTGTGTGTATTGGAGCCTCTCTCAGATTGGACGACCAAAGTGCAAATATACATAGCCCAAACAACGACATATCACTTTTCAACAGTCGATAAGTTCTCTCACCCCATCTCATTGGATCACCAACATCTATGGGCTGACTGGCAGGCTCCTCGTTGGGCTGAACACCGCTGAGGCCATCTGGGCATGAATTGCAAGACAGCATCATGCCTGCAGCGAGAACGATGGCATGAAGTGCAAATGATTCCTCCCACCACGAGTACAGAAAAGTTAGATCGTCGATCAATTACTCGGTGTGTAGAGCTCCAGGGATCGACATCTTGAGCTCTCAACAGCTCTGGAGCTAAGAACAAGCCAAGGTCCCTAGCTGTGCCCTTGTGATATTCGGAGAATACATGCGGCGGTCAATTGCTTCAAGAAACTTGCATGTAATCACTATAGCGACAGCATCCTATGAGCTTTTTAGCTTGATGCTCAGCTCGCTTGATCAAACGATGCAGCTAGAAGCTCCAGCAAGGTACGGAGACCATCTCCACGATGGGTTTGTAACTCTGGTAGCGCGCGATTCTATTCATCAATCTAGTGCAATAGGCGACCTGCTGCAGCAGATATCCCTGAATAGATACCCCTTGTGGTGCCGGATAGTGATAGTGGGCGCAGGCCTGGCATCACGAGGCCTGCATTTCCAAGTTGCACGACGTTCTTAGAGTCTCGCTTCACCCCCTGCAGCCCGCTCTCTGTGGATACAGAATCTCGTTGCTGTGGCTTTTTGATCAATGTCCTGGAGACTCATGATAATAAACAATGATGAATTAGATAGAGAATGAGATTTTCGGTGAAGGATTAAGAAACGCTGAGAGAGATGCCTCCACAGTAAATGAGATACCCCCACGATGAGCAAACCATGGATGAAGCAAATGTGGAGTGATAGCTTCATGAGCAGTATCATGATGCGGATGCTACACCAGCCAGACACACGAGCATCCCTGCAGAAGGCTTCTCTATGGTCTCCTCATCCGATAGGAGATGGACCTGCAGAGAGGTAGTGGGCACAAGCTGACAAAGACCAATTAACCAGAGAAGAAACGTCCAAAGATGGTGGTGAGGGGCATTCTGTTTCTCTGCATGACACCATCCAAGAGAAGACTCGAGTCCTACGGTGCTGCAGAATCCATCACATCCCGCCTATTTTTTCCCACTCATAAGCGCCTGTGTGACGAGCTGTGATGAGTGAACGAACCACAAATCACCTTGTTTCCACTACAAAAGTTAATGATGTTCTTTCCATTCCCGATGAACGATCAAATAGTCAGATGCTCCCCCAGATCAGAGACTCGTGGTCATCAGCGTCATGGCCCAGAACCAAAGCCAGTCGTTGGGCTGAACAAGGACAGAAAAGAAGGCCTGATGTCTAGTACATGATTGGACAGCTCTCCCCCATCTCGGGAGAGGGCGGGGCCGCCAACGGGCTCTGCATCTGATCACATCTCTGTGATATGCCAGCCAATCAAGATAAGCATCTCTGTCTCTGAATGAGGGCTTTTTCCCAAATGGACTGTCCAGCTCTAGGCTAAATCACCCATTCCTCCATATGTCTGTAAGATCAGGATCAGCTCAGCACGCGTAAGACTCTCCAGGTCTCCGTATCTGGCCAGGTTACAGCCGGGCATCTGAACAAACATAAGACCAACCTGGGGAAAGACAAAGCCAACCAACGGCCACCGCCAGAACGAGCGAAAGTCAGGGAAGATCATCGACAGTTTTGTCCAGGGGGTTGCTTCCCAACTGAGTAAGGAGCGTGGACGGTGCACGTCTCTGATAGGTATAGCAGACGGCAACGATTGATAGAGGATCCTCCTCACGAGAGCTATCTAGCCGTCTCGAGGCAAGGCCGGTGCTTGAATCTGGTCGAAGCATGTGGCTTTTGGGGATCACAGGCCTGGGCTTCTAGGCTTATCCCTGAGAAGAAGCGCCAAAGGACATCTTTGCTACTGCTTACGGCGAAGAGCTACAAGCTTAGTGAGAGATGAAACGTGAGTGGCAGCAAGGTTCTAGAAGAGTTCTGCCTCTGAAGCTTCAGACAATACAAACATTGAATTCCTGTTCCACGACAGTCATCGCGAGACACGCCGTGGTTCTCGTCTCTCAAGCGCAATGACATACAAGACGTACCACGATCATACGGTTGACGTTAGGGCCAGAAGATCCAAGTGTGTGGTCCGGCACGAGTTCCTTGACGTTGTTCGGTAGCTTGCGATGGAGGGCAAGGCACCACGTGGGTGTGCTCTTTACCAGACGTGAAAATTCTTGGATCCGGCTTTTTTTGTTGTGTCAAGGTAAGGTTTCCAAGTTTTGAAGAGACAAAGCTGGATCATTGACGATATCCACCATGTGCGCCCAAGAAATGTTCTATAGCTACCTATTTGTGCCTACCTATTGTAAACTTGATCCATCTGGCACCAACTCTACAGCTCGATCGATACCGATACCCTTGGCGATCCCGCGATTGGCGATGTCATGACCCCTCGCACGCGTCTAGGTAATGACCTCCCAAACTCCAGGGGACATCCCGCCTGCACCCGCGTCGGTCAAATGCCTCAAGGGCCTGTACCTGGAAAGATCATCGTCTGCCATGTTTTAAATTCTTTTGCTTCTTCCCGAGCGGTAAACGCGGGGTTGAACTACCGTACCTGATCTAGCTCATGTAAATTCATCAGGCTTCAGGCTCAAAAGAGACAAGAATGCTCTGGCTTCGCCGCTCCCAAGATAGAAAAAACACGGGGCTCCTAAGCCACGCTATTGGGCTGAGGGTATCACGACAAAGACTGGCGGTGAGCAGGAATGAGAATGTGAGGATATGGTGCCCCTCTTGGCGGAGCCCTGTTGGCTCCCCGCAGCATCAGGCTCAATTGGTTTGTTTGTTTGGATTGGATCCCTCTTTTGATTCTGTAACTCGGACGACCATGAATGAGCATGGAGAAGTTTTGGTTGATGTCAATGCTATAGGCACGTGAAGGATTATCAACGGATTGGTCCTGTTTCATGTCCCAAGGGATGAGATTTCGTTGTCTCCTTGGCGTCTCAATGGGAGGGGAATGGCTTCACCGCAAGATCGAGTAGATGCCAACTATAGCATTGGTGGGAAAGGAATGTAACTGGCTCATGCCACTGATCATCCCTTGCTGTTAAGGACTTGTTCCTTGACGACTGTGAGTTGTTCATGAGCTTCAGTCCATGGTTGGGTCCAAGTCTAGGGTAGCCATCTGAAAACAAGTCACTACATGCCCATGACATGACGCGACATTGTAATACATTGATGAGAACAAGGTTTCAATTCAATTGAAGATTGAATTAGCTCTCACTCCTCTGCCCCTCCAACAACCATTGGGACCACGTTCATGTACTACGACTGCATTACAGTTCATCCGTTGGATCCGACTACGACTCCAAGCTACCCAATGTTGGTTCACGACGAATACTACCACATCGATCAATAGCATCCCGATTCAGCATTATGCAGATGGTGCGTCACAGCGTAACAAACATATTAGTAGCCCACAACCGTCTGTAAACTTATCAAGAAAGCTCTCGCGTCGTCTTTCTTTGAGGCCATCTCTCCTTTCCCAACTTGGTTCGTTGGGCACCAACACGAGCCCGAGTCTAGGGTAAGCCAAGAGCGAATCACGGGGCTTCGATATGGCCCTCATCCTCCCAGATGGGGAGATTCAGGTCTACTACGATGGGCTTGTTGAACTGTTTCCCCCCTATGTGGGGATATCGACTCTTCATGATGGCTGCGTTCACCACACACGTCTCTCGACGACCCATCCTCCCAGCGAGAGCTGCCTGGTCGCTCCGTGGTGAGGCGGGATCCCCTCCCAATCCGATAGTGCCATGAGAGGTGTGTATATCAGCCGGGCCAGATCCAAAAGTGTATGGAGAGCTCTCTGCTGAGTCAACGAAATGAGGGACGTCTGTTACGCCAGGCTCTCTCATACTTGACCCATATCGCCCTGGATGGGAGCCATCGTTAGCAAGAGACGGGGTCTTCTTCCCAGTCAGATCAATGAGGCAAATTTTGTTATTGCCTTCGCCAGGGTCTTGCCAGCGTACGACGCTCTCTTCTTGATAGGCGACATTTCGACAACTGAGATCCCACCTCACTCTCTCAGCACCTCTTCCGTCATGAATATGGCCACAAACAGCAAGCTGTGGTCTCACTCGCCACAGTGCCTGTCGAAGAGCTTCACAACCAGTAGCGCGACGCTCGTCCGTCTCATCGCAATGCGTCCTTGCAGGCGTGTGTGTCACCACAATATCTGCGTCAAGTGGTATGGACTGCCAAATCGACGTCAGATCTGACCAGCTGCTGGGATTTTGAGGGGCATCATAGTAAAACGCCCATAACCCGTAACGTGGAGAATAAGGCGATCCAAAGACCTTGAATTGCGTACGCGGCCCCGAAGAAGATTTGAGGCGGATAGTGGTTGATTCATGGGAGAGGTACGTTATCGAAGGCGAAGACGTGAACAGTCGTAGACACTCGTCATGAGACTGCGGATTCTTGTTGTGAAAGTAGAGACCATGCTCAGCGTAAAACTTTGGGTCTAGAGTGAGGTCATGATTTCCTGATAATCACAGTCAGAGGCTGCTACACTGTCCCATGATGAGGCATACCAGCGATGACGATTTTGGCTTCAAAGTCCTGCTTCTCCAACCAAGCAACTGTCTTGGCAAGCTGAAAAGAGATCAGCCTCGGTGTTTTGTATGACCATCAGGAGCATATGGGCCAGAACTACAGACCTCTGCGTGACTCCCTTGGTTGGTCAAATCTCCAGCGTGAATGAGAACATCACCCTTCGGGAGCTTGACCTGGCAATTGTGGGTATCTGAGATACACACAATTCTAGTCCTTCTCCTCATGACAGCTGCCATGGCGTCGACGGAAATGGAAATCGTTTACTCCAACGTTGAACAGAACCCAAGGATTTGGTTGACTTTGTCTAAAGTCAGGAGCCGAAAGTGTAAATGCTAGCGTTTGTGAGTTGTGAGGAATGAATTTTGACGGGGACTTTCAGCCATGCGATTGCGGAGTTGTCTAAGACAATTCATGGTCCCTTTCAGAAAATGGAAGACAAGCTCATGTCAAGTGGTTGAGATTTCAACTGCAAGGGAGACTAAGTGCAGCTCCGAGACGGGAGCGTCCGCCCAAATCACGTTTTCAAGTTTCTTTGTCGTCCCTGAGTTGAATTGAGGTTCAACGTCTCGCTTGTGCCCGGGAATGCGAGGATGATGTGCAGGCTGCAGCGCAGATGATGGTGGATCAATGAATGGAGGCTCTCTCACTCAACACCAAATCAAGGCTGGAGAGTATTATCGCAGCGGATAACTGTCAACGTCAAAGCACAGACAACGCCGCAGGAATCAACAAGGGATGATGATTCGGCGTATAAGCCAGCAAGGAAAAAGAATGCTACGTAATTTTAATACTGACGGAGGCTGCGATAATGAACCGAGATGTTGGAGAAACAAGTGCCGTTGACTTCTGTGGGACCGTCTCAAAAGCAGAGTACAGTGCATAGACAGTGTCCCGCTAATGAGCGCTAGAAGCACTAAAAGGACCCTAAATGGCAACCTCTTCACCTTGTGGCCGGCCGGCCAACTTCTTCCCGTCTCGTCTTGTCATTTTCTTGCTTTTATTCTTTGTTCTCTCGCAATGACTTCATCTTTGGGGATTGGACGGATATTGTTACGTTTGACAGTTATTGCTTTTTTTTTCTTTGCTTCTTTCCCCCTTGTACTTAATGAGAAACTTAAAGCCTTTCACAAGGCATTGATTCGTAGGTGCTAATACATCCCCTGTCAATTCATCGACAGGGCCAGCTGACAACGTTCCATTCCCAGCGCGACGGGCCAGGCTTTTGGAGGGAAGCTAATCTCGGTATCAACTCATTGAGTTAAGAGAGGCCGATTCTCCCCCATATCAGATGAATTATAATAACATGAGAGCACGATGATTTGTTGCGAGCATGTATCCGTGCCTATTCCCAACGTTGAGTTTCGTTTCTAGTGCATGATGCGTGACCAAGCGATTCCTTGCTTCACAGGTGAGAAAAAAGCAACAAAACACCCAGCCTCATCAAATGAGCCCCTGTCAGTGGCTTCTTGAACCCTGGCGCGGCTTATTCTCATCAGGGGAAACGTTGATTTATTCCCCTTCCACTCGCGAGCTTCTCCCTTTTGCTCATTGAGCAATCAGAATGAAACAACCGGCGGCGGCAACTAAGGCGACCGGGCTTACCGCAGACCGTATAATTGAGTGAATGCTTTTATCTGAGCTTTTCTTTTGTCAATGCTATGGATATCAATGGATGGTCTGTGTTGATTGTACATGAAGCGTGCGTGGCGTAATCATGTCTCCTCGCTCGTATTGGAGAATGGTTCTAGACTTGTGTGCACCTCTCCAAGCCACCCACAAGACATGACAAACAAGCTCTAACCTGCCTCGTAAGAAATGTCTCTGCATCATTCAGATTCATATCCCATCTGAAGCCACATGAGCTTTCCTTCTCCCTATCCTTGTCAAATCACAACTGTATTTCCGTCAAAGCCCACTTAGAGCTCGCTGATTCTGTACAGGGGGCTTACAGGGGATGTCGCCCGGCTGAGGGGCCGTGCAGGCGCAGGTGCGGGCTTCATTCAGGTGCTGCCCGCCAACACAGTGTCAATTTTAATCTGCCAGCCTAACCAACCAGCCCCCCCTCATGGAAATCTCCCATGGATCGATCATCTTTCTTTGTCTTCTTGTTCTACCCTCTCTTCTCTGCACAGCTCTCTCAGAGCCCGACGCGCCTTCATCGTCCCAGCCATGATATCTCTGTGACCACGATATCTTGATTGTTGGCTGACCCCAAGCCTATTCTGTTATTCCATCACCCAAAAGTTATCTTATCGACTTCTCTTCGCCATCTAACCGCCCCTTTTATCACCGGATCCTTCGTTACTTATCCCGACCCGCATACGCACCGCCGCTTGCGTCTATGAACAATACCTCTCCTTTAATCGATAGGTGCTACTCCGAATTTCGGTAGCATTGACAACGACATCATTGCACTTTCGATCATCAACATATTGGAACAAACGCCGTTCGTTTGCAGCCCTCCACGCATTCCCAAATTTCTTATTTCTAGAGGTCGCGGGCGCCATCAATATGGCCACAATGGCACCCGCACCGACCTCAACCGAGAACATTACTCCGCCGCGCAGCAGTCATGGTCATTCAGACTCGTGGGGATACAACATGCCCCAGAAGGAGGTACGAATTGCTGGAGTTGCCACATGATGGCTGCTACCCCAACTTTTCTCGGGGCGAGATTGCTGATGATTTGCCAGGATTTTGATAATGACATGAACGCTGGCACGAACCATGACTATCCTCAAAAGAACCATATTACTACCCAAAATGGTAACTCGAACTCTTACCACTCGGGCATGGACCGAGTTGGCCGAAAAGTGAACTCCCACGATAACCTTTCGAGTGTCAAACTTCACAACTCTGTTGACGGAGCCGGAGCGCGCTACATTAGTGAATCCAAAACTAGCCCGGCTTTGAACGGTAACTCTTGGGGGCAAACCTTTGGCCCCCAGACCGAAGACGAATATAGCCGCAATGCGGTACCTATCGACCGAGAAGTAGTA
This sequence comes from Fusarium mundagurra, assembly GCA_013396205.1. NCBI lineage: Eukaryota > Fungi > Ascomycota > Sordariomycetes > Hypocreales > Nectriaceae > Fusarium > Fusarium mundagurra. The sequence continues at coordinate 169,139 of JAAOAN010000478.1, read as the reverse complement.
GTCGTTGACGAAGGTTCCAAGTGGATTCACCGCGACAAGCTGGCAAGGATAGAAAGTGAGGAGCTTCAGGCTGCTGGCATATTTGTTCCCAGAACCCGCAACCACAGCAAGCAGCGACGAGACCGAAGCCGCAGCGCTATGCGCCGTGGTACTGACGCGTCGGAAAATGGCCCTAGATCCCGAAAGAACTCGACAGCCGTCGAAGGACGAAACCCCGAGATCGCAGGCGAATCGTGGGATTTACGTACCCCAGAAGAGATTGCGGAGGAGGAAAGCCATGCCTATTTCACTTCAAACAGCCACAAAGGAGGCTCTCGCATTCCTGTTGCCAAGGTTAGTCCAGCGCCCATATCTGTTGATCGTTTCGAGCGAGCATCGAGGAAAACGAGCGAGAGCCCCGACGATGAACGGAATTTGACAAATGAAAAGACTCGACCTGGAAGTGCGCACATGATGAAGGGATTCGATGCCATGTCGGTCAATAGCAATCACAACAATAGTTTACCTGCGCCGAAACGAACCGCCACCGATACTTCGCCCAAGAAGGCCACGACTGGCCCAAGAAAGACGTCTGGTCCCTCGAAGACAGGCACGCCAGCGACGGGGCGACCAAAGACGAGGTCTGGCTCTATTGGAAACAGTATCTCAACCCGACCTTCGACCCGATCTGGGGAATTATCTCCAGGAAACAAGGCGCCTGAAGGCGACCCTCCGTGGATGATCAACTCGTACAAGCCCGATCCTCGACTTCCTCCTGATCAGCAACTCCTCCCAACTGTCGCCCGACGCCTACAACAGGAGAAGTGGGAGAAGGAAGGAAAGTTTGGAGATGTCTATGACAAGGATTTCCGACCGCTGAACGACAATGAGTTCGGCAAACCGGATCAAGCCGACCAGGCAGAGAAGTCCGAGGAGACCGACGAGACCGACGAGAAGCAACGAGAAGCATCACCACCAGAAGGCGAGTGGCCGCTCAAACTGGAGCCTACAAAGAGCCCAACTCAACGCGCTGGAGGATATTCTACTATGCCCAAGATCTCGGACAAGCCCCAGAACAGTCCACTTCCAAGCCCAAGAACACCTCTTTCGCCCAATGCACCCAACGCACCTCAAGCGCCAGCGCAAGAACAATCGAAGTCGGAACCATCTACCGAACGACCAGTACAGCAACACCCGCAACAGCCACAACCTGCTGAAGACGACAGCAAGGGAGGCTGCGGATGCTGTGTAGTAATGTAAAGACTTGGCCTTTACCCAGCCTGCCCATGGTCGACGGAAATACGATATCGAGGATACCCATTCCCTTCCCTACGTGTCTGACAGCACTTACGACGTAACGAATTTCCTTTACAACCTGCTTGCATTCAGCCATTGTGTTAAATCGTATCATACCAACTCAGCCTGCATCTCTTTAGCGACGCAACTGCCATTCCCTTTGTCACAACTTTAGCGATCCGTTCCACCCCATCCGGACCAAAAGATAGCGACCTTGTCACCGAGACACCGCTTCACTCGCGGAAAGGTCAAGCATTCACCGACCTGACAGGCTCAAGCGGTAGGCTGTCTGAGATCTGGTGATGTGAGAGATACACGTCTTTCCCGGAGTCCTTCATTATTTGTATTTAATCATCGGCGTTTGAGCTTCTTGTTTTGCGTTTTGATAGTCGAGTGATTTTGCCGTTAAAATGATACTTCTTGTTATATTCTTGCCAAAGATGGAGGGGACAGGAACTGGAGTGGGATGATAGAATTGATGGGCCTTGGGGTGGGAATCGCTCTGAGTGAGTGAGCGAGAGTCTGGGTGATGCTGGCGTGAGCTTGTTCTAGCAACTGGAACCTGCTCAGTTATCTTGTTATTAGAGGTTTTGGAGAGCGAAGTTGAGTGAATCAATAACAAGACGTTAAATTGTTAGATGCCGTGCCGTGTCTGTGAATGACCTCAGGCTCTTATTGAGCCTTCAGAGGTATGTGCCAAGCAACCTTGAACGAATGTTGATCACGATGTTGCAAAGGTTTGTTTGTGTATGGCATGAAGATTGAGCATCTCCAGCTGAATATGATATGACACCAATATCATCACCAAGTTACCCCTCAGCTCTGAAGCTTTTTCGGAAAACCCGGTGTCGAAAACGCCCACAACGTCATCATTACCCTTTGGCTGTATGTACGCGTTTCAATCGGGAGATCGGCACATTAAAATGTCGCGTGAATCCATGCAGTTCCCATTATTAAAAACAAAGAATTATCAGGCAATTGCGTACGGCTAACGGCATTCCAGAAACGGGTAATTCGGATCTGATGCGATGTGGTAATGCCCGCGTGTGGAGTTTGGCTTGTTTAGTAGTTTGCATCATCGAGATGCTGACGTAGAGCCAGAGGGAGAGTGAGTGAGTTAGATCTGGGCTTGAATACGGGGCATTTATATATAGATCGGGAGACCGCCTGGGACCTTTCTTGGCATTTAGAATTCATTCATTTACAGATTTACAATTGCTTCAGTGTAAGATATCATCAGTCACAATGGTTCATCAGCACGGAGATCATCACAAAATCCCCGCCAAGCACCGGATTCACAAGTATGACAGACCTAGACTACACTCTCAATCACAATCTCAGCATGCACTAACACTCGCAGACCCGGAGCATGGCTTCCCGCCGACCATCGCGTGCACAGAGAGTACATGCGTCGCGTGACGAAGCATGCTGATGAGAACCCCAAAGAGCTCACCCCCGTTCTCCAAGAGTTCAAGGACTTTATCGAGAAGACGCCCCGCGTGTACATGTACTTCATCCAGATGTTTGAGGAGATCCCCCAGAAACACCCTTACGAGAATGACCCTACTGGAACACCTCAGTTGAGAGACTATGAGCACATGCTGCAGGTGCTCAATTACATTTTTAGCACGGCGCCAGAGTGGACGGATGCGGCGGAGAGTGTGGGCATGGTAGGCGTGCCGCTTTGTGCCATCTTTGACTATCCTATGGGAACGCCTAGGTGAGTCTAATGAGAAATGAGATTGAGCGGTGATTGCTGATGAGTGAGATAGTGGTTATGCTGCGTTTTTGGATCCTGATGTGAATCGGATGCTGAAGAAGGTTCTCAATCACTGGGGCAAGTTTCTTATGGTATGTTGATCCATATGAGTTATCAAGAGAGTCATACTGACGACACATAGACGCCTGAATCTGCCAAGGTTCTGGGAGATCACAAGCAAGGCTGGTTTGGCCCAGTAGGCCTGAATGACCTCGTCGAGGTCGCCAACAAGCCCAACAAAACGAACTTCAAGTTTGAGGAGGTATTTGAGTGTGACCCATCAGCTAAATACTACGGCTTCAAGTCCTGGGATGGTAAGTCAATAGCTTCACCACTATGAACCATAGCTCACAATTGGTAGACTTCTTCACTCGAAAGGTTCGCGACAGCGCTCGTCCTGTTGCTTCACCAGATGACGACCTCGTCATCGCCAACTGTTGTGAATCACGCGTCTACAACATTGAACGCGACGTCAAACTCCGCGACCGTTTCTTCGCAAAGGGCCAGCCTTACTCTATCCTCGACATGTTGGCCCATGATCCTCTCGCTGAGAAATTCGCCGGCGGAACCATCTACCAAGCCTTCCTGTCTGCTCTCTCCTATCACCGCTGGCACACTCCCGTCTCTGGTAAGATCGTACGTGCCTTTGTTCAAGACGGTACGTATTTCAGCGAGCCTCTGTTCGAAGGTGTAGGCGAACCTGGATCAACGGAGATATCGGCAGCGGGATTGTCGCAGAGTCAGGGATATCTGAGTGCATTGGCGACCAGGGCAATTATTCTGATTGAGGCTGATGAGCCGGCAATTGGACTCATGGCGTTCGTTGGTATTGGTATGGATGAGGTTAGTACATGTGAGATTACCGTCAAGGAGGGACAGCACGTCAAGAAGGGACAGGAGACGGGTATGTTCCATTTCGGAGGCTCGACACATTGTGTTATATTCCGCAAGGGCGTCAAGGTTGAGGGCTTCCCCGAGGTTGGCAGGGAGGAGAACGTGCCAGTTCGAAGCCAGCTGGCTGTCGTGAAGAAGTAAGACAGCTACAAGCAATTCGAGATATAGTCAAAACAGAATGTATTACGCTTAATTTGTGCTGTCATTATTTATTTCTTCGCATCGTCCTTCATACCAGCCTGAACCCAAGCCTTGGACGCACTGGCCTTGGCCTCAAGTTCCTCCTCGCTCAGCTTGGCCAGCTCAAAAGCGGTGTGGCGGGTAGGAACATGGCGACCAGCCTCGAAACCAGGACGCTCGAGGAGCTTGTAGAGCCACTTCTCGAGGTGAGGGAATTCGGAGAGATCAACACCAGCCCATTCTGTTGGGTGTTAGGAAACGGTGGTGGTGATGCATGGGGAGAGGGAAGACTTACTTGCGCTGGAGACCCAGCCCCAGATGGAAATGTCGGCGATGGTCACCTTGTCGCCGACGATATAGCCGGATTCTGTCTGGGCGAGATGAGTGTCGAGAGTGCGGTAGAGACGACGAGTCTCATTGGTGTAGCGGTTGATGCCGTACTCAATCTTCTCAGGAGCGTAGCCTGAGCATGTCAGTATAGTGCCGTTGATTGAGGAGCGAGAACATACGCTTGAAGTGGTTGGCTTGACCCTGCATGGGACCGAGACCACCCATCTGCCACATGAGCTGCAGACTGTTAGCTATGGTCAGAGTGTACGAATGAGAAAACTCACCCAGCTGGTCATCTCCCAATGTTCGGCAGATCCATGAGGGAACGAAAGCTTGTGATCCTTATCGTAACGATCAACGAGGTACTGCAACATAGCACCACTCTCAAACACGCGGATCTGCTTGCCGTCGAGAGTATCAGTGAGAGCAGGAATGCGACCGTTGGGGTTGATCTTGAGGAACCACTCCTCCTTCTGCTCATTCTCGGTCATCTTGATGGGATACACCTGAGACTGTCAGTGGTACTCATGAGCGTAGAGATTGGGGGGTTACCTTGTACTCGAGGTTAAGCTCCTCGAGCAGGATAGAGGGTTTGATGCCATTTGGGGTGTTGGTGGTGTAGAGGGTGATGTCTGTCTTTGTCTTTTGAGCCATTGTGAAGAGTTGCTTTCCCAATTGGGCAATGCGCGATGTCATTAATTTGAGGGAGTAGATATGAGAATGAGGTCAAGTGAGGGGAATGGCACTTTATATGATGATATGAGGTTACAAACACTACATCTGTAGAGCTACGGCCTAGTGAGGGGTTCCTTTTTCTGGGGATTGGATGGATTATTCATTGTACAGCTGAATTTGGCTTGGTAATCCGAAGTTGGTGGAGGTTGAACCCACATTGGACCAAGGTACATTGCGCGATTGTTACAACAGTCTTTGTAATCAGCCCGTCTCCGAATGCTCCATGGGGAAATACTCCAGTTGTTGCTGTATCGATTGCTTTGTTTATGATGTTGAAGGACTCTCTCTTTTACTCTGATGATATGAGATTGCCTCTTCTGGCAAATCGTTATCAGCGTCGGCACTTACGTTTGAGGGAACTACCTAGTCTACCAGGCCAGGGCCATTGATGTCATTGCTCTGAGCTCCAGAACGTTCGTGGGGTCTCTCCGTTGATTGGCTGAGGATGAAGACATTTTTCCACAGAGTTTTGTTCCTGAGCTGCTTACTAGATCAATCTCTCGAAGTTAAGCGTTATTCTCACTAGTACCAAGCCATAAGTATTCGTAGCAGACTTTCAGAACCATGGCATCTGTTCTGAAGTCTCCATTGCAGCCGTCGAGTTCCCAGGTTCCCCATGATGAATATGTACGTATCTTTGCAACGGAATTGGCGCCGGATCGGCCCCACTCTCGGCTCCGGACACCGAACGACCATCGAAACTTGGTGTAAGCGGCACCGAGGACCTCGCAAACAAGGAAAAGTATAGGAACAGACCTCCATAATAGAATTATTCACTTATGTACTGGGATCAAAGCATAAGTGTTTCTTGGGTCTGTAACAGTGCTCAATCTACCATCAAGTTAGACTTCACAGCTGAATTTCTATTCTGTTAAACCCAAGATTAGCTTCTATAATCGCAGCAACTTTAGCATTACAAAACTTATTCTTTTCTTTAACTGCTACTGGTTCGTATGGTAAGCCTACCTTAGCCCCAAGGTAATTCCAGTATCGGGCTAAGATGCTGATTGTTGTTATGTTGGGCCTGGATTGGTAACGACACCCCAAGGGTGGTTCTCTAGAAAACAAAAAAGATTAAAGCCAATAGTACACCACGGATCGTGAGCTAATTTCTATTCAGGGATGGGACGGGTCACTCGAGGTGGTGAGTGCAAGGGAGCTTCGTGCACGACAACCGTAACTCGTTAAATCTGATACTTAGATTTAACGATCTGCGACCCCTAAGTTCTAAGCAGTAAAAGCTTGAATAAATGGTTTAAACCTTACAACACTAATCAGCGAGCAGTCGCCAGATGAGCCCCCGAGTCTCCATAAATAGGACGTCTTACCCCTACTTAAATAGCTATGCCCTTTCTTCTTTCCCATAGTCGAACACCTTTCGCTGAACTCTTAGAGAGACCGTAAACCGAAACCACATCCTTAGTCGAACTTTCTTCTTGTGGACAATATCATGTCTCCTCAGATTTCTGGACATCCCGTTACCGTCAGCAACTCCCCCCCCGAAATCATCCAGTGTATCGTCGACAAAATACTGGATGAAAATAGCCTCCACAGAAAGCAGAGCTGGGAGTGGGACTATTGGTCTGAGCCTGAACCCGAGCACAACCCGCTTCAGGCGTACATGGATGCCCTCAACCTTGCAGCGACCTGTAGGGACATCCGCAGGCTCGTGACGAAGCAAATCTATACTAGAGATGTGAGGGAAAACCAGTCAGCAGCCTTGCTAGTATCGGCAAAGTGTGGTGAAATTGCTGGCGTCATCTGGGCCCTTGAGGCGGGAGCTAACATCCGCTCTGATGATAAGACGGAGGCAGTCGCCTACTACACCGCCGGACCAAACGCTATCAAGACTGGCCATAGGGTTCCTTTGAACCATGATAACCAAGTAACTGCCATTCACTGGACCGCTTTCAATGGCCACACGGACATTGTGTCCCTACTCTTGAATCATGGCGCCAACATCAACCACAGGGTCAGCATCGATGTTGGTGAGTGGTCTATTCAACGGACATTGCCGGCTATCCAGCAGTTCTGTCCTAGATTATTACCCGTTCACCTTCTCCGGCAGAGCTGTGGCGCTGAATGCACTGTTAGGCTGGGGGTGCTTGATATCTCCGCAAGCCGTCGACAACCAATATAGATTCATGAAGTTAGAGCAAAGGGCAAATTCTTTATACTTGGCTGTGGAGGGCGGCAATATTGAGACAGCAGAATATCTCATCAAGGCTGGGGCTGATTTCATAACTCATACTGGGACAGGACTCAACGCTCTGCATCAGGCAGTGAGCAATGGAGACGTAGGCATGGCAAAATACCTGCTTATGGAGGGGATCGATCCGACTAGTACGGATCCCTTTGGGAAGACTCCAATCCACTGGATATACTGCTCCAGAGAGGACATGGTGTATTCAGCAGTCAAAATGATCAAGACTCTGGTGGAGCACGGAGCCGAAATCAACAGATGGGACTTTCTCGGTAACACGCCGCTCACCACTCATCTGCAGAACTTTGAGCCGAATGATTCTGTCATAGCAGAGCTTATCCGACAAGGAGCCCACATATATAAGGGCTACTACGATGGCCTCGAAGCGCCTCCCAATGAACTCAGCCCGGAGATCTATAACGCCATGGAACATGTTGGATTTGTTGGCCCAGGCTGCGAACCTGTGCCTCTGCCGCCTAATCACTATAACAGACTGGGATGGTCTAAGATCCGAGAGGCCATCTATCACCATTTCTATAAACTAATTCACCAAACAGACAATGTGCCAGAAAAATTGACCGAATTCTCGCCCGCAGAATGAGAGGAGTACTGGGAAAAGCGCCCATTTGTCTATGTGGACGTTCCGTTGTTGGGAAATCTAATACCTAGGAGTCCAGATAATTAAGCTTCACCTGGAGTGACAGATGAATATGAGGAGGACGATACATATTATGACTTGGAAGATGAAACCACTGACGAAAGAATTCAGGGTTGGCAGTGACAAAGAAGAGAAGAAGAGTATGTGATGGTCGAAAGATTGTCACATTCCACGCCAGAGTGTGTTCTCTTTATCATAGAGATATAGACAGGCCGTCACCAACATTGGCGAGACTTTATATGTAATCTTGATTAAGTGTTTGTATTATTAGTGTATTTCATGCTGGATGCAGTTATGTTTTGATGGTATATGATGTCAAAGTTCTCCGGAGAGGGGCACATGAAGCATAAATCAGAAAATGGGTTACTACTGGTATCTAAGCCGATATCAGAAGCCTTAAAAGAGTAGCCATGAGGAACTCGTCCGTGACTGCTAAGCACTTTCCAATTGCCAAGTGTCGCACCTTGTGAGCTTGACTATGCCTTGCCAGCACTTCCACAAATGTCTATCCATCTCTCGACCTCAGCCTGTAGTATCTCTATTCCTTCATCTACACGCTGCATAAAAGGCTTGTGTGAATTTTCCTTCAAATGGACGTGCCAAACCTCCAACAGCAACTTGTTGACATTGAGCTTCACGGCTCCAGCTGTGATGCAGTCTTGCATGATCTTAGCAGTGAAGTCATTTGTCCCGTGAAGTGCCATGACTGCACGTCCGCGGATCTGTTGATCAATGGATGTAAGTCTGGCAAGATCAAGTTCTGGTCCCTTGGGACCATAGTCACCATGAATATTGCCAACACTTGGGGCGAGGATATCGATGCCTGCTTTGAGGAAGTCTTCTACCTCCTCGGGAGAAGTAAACAGAGCTATCTCTATGTCAGGTTCTGTTTCTTCGCCAATAAATGGCACTCACCTTCGAGATCACCAGTATCGGCAATGCCATCTTCCCCTCCATTGATCCGTCCACTCTCTGCCTCGACAGCAATACCCCGCTCATGACACAACTTCGTCAGTGCAGCGGTCTTGGCAAGGTTTTCCTCGTGGTCATAGTGGCTCATGTCGACCATAATAGAGTCGAAAGGCAAGGTTTTGACAACCTCTTCAATTTGATATACATCTTGTGCATGATCGAGATGTAGGGAGAGCGGAACGGTCGCTGATTTTATAGCTGCGGATGCCGCCCAGGCTAGAGTTGGTAGTTGTCTCAGAGTAGACGGAAATAGAAGCAGAATCAGGGGAGATTTTCTTGCTTCGGCTGCTTTAACTATGGCTGTGAGATGTTCAATATTGTAACTAAGCGTTATGGTCAGTAAGAAACGCCAATGATGCTACGGAAGGCAAACCATATTGCTGCTAGCACCCCGTAATTGCCCTGGACAGCATTTTCCAGGATACGCAGGGTTCTGTTTGTGTTTCTCCAACTTTCAGTCGCTTCTGCCATGATAAACTGGTATGTAGTGTAAGTTCTTTGCTGAGGAGAGAGGTCATTGGATGGCGTGACATGGGCATATAACGGCGTATCTCATTTAGTCATCATCCAATGAGGAAATTAGAGCCACCAACTGCTGGTTTGGGTGAAAGGTTAATGGAAACAGGATCGAATAAGATCCATAGATTTATCCCCCACAGACATTCATACACTCACCTGACATCTTGTTTGACTATTAAATTACGGTATGCATCCATCTTGCTAATGTTATATTCATTTGTGCTGTTATGTGGCTATTAATGATGTCACTGACCGAAGGTATCGTCTCGCGAACCTGATGTTAGTGCGAGATGTTCCCAAAGTCAAGGCCTTAGATACATAACGCTCATTAGCTAAAAGAAAATAACCTCTGATAATATCTAAGTATGTCTTTGCAATCTAAACAACTCATGAGTCTCTGGCGAACCCATCATAGTCCATACATTGCTTGCAAGCTAGCTATCCCAGCATGCCCATCACGAGAATTTGTTTCGATGGTTCATCCTGGGAGGAAGCACTTGATCTCCACTCGTCGTTCTGCCTGTTTCGTAGGATTTCATAAGATGAAGCTGAGACAATAATGAGATAGTAAGATGGGTCCCAGTTAGATGGCTGAAGGCCAAGTCTCGGAAAGGTATTCGAGAAGCCAGCTCAATCGCTATCAGCTGACAGAGACCGAGGGCTCTCGGCGGTTCGCAACCAGCTCGAGCTATTGCAGACCCTGATCTCAGGTCAGTCAAAGACCTCTCTGCATACGACAACTGGATTCGGAGAACTCGCGGGGTCGAGAAAATAGGAGATTATATCATATACCTATCCACAGACACAAGGGACAGTTCGCATAGCATATCGCCGTGCTCAACTTGACGAAGAACCTCGTGTACGCTCGTATTTTGGCGTAGCATGTCAAGAATGACATTTGCTTCTTTGTGGTCTCGCAATCGTAGCAAGTCGACAATCCTTTGATATTCCGTCTTTTCAATTTGCAGATGCTCGTAGCGTTGCCGCAACTCATGCTCTTTGTTCATGGGCGCATAGCTGCAGGATGAACCAGCACGGATGCAGCCTTTACACCTCGGTCGATTTCCACTGCACTACGGCAAACTGTTAGATACCAGTCTGACGTGTATTTGAGAGACTGACCCTGATCTTGCGCTTTCGGCAGGTTTCACAAGCTGTCGTGACGCCGACTCTGGGGTAACGTGGGAGGACGGCGCGGGGTATAGGGGCAGGCGGAAGCTCGGTGGCAGGGAGGATAGTGCGTTGATGGCCTTGGCTAAAACCATCCATTGCTTGGGACAATATCGAGGAGTCGTAGTTCGAGGACTATTGGAGCGTTTCACCCTGAATTCGGGGCATAAGACGGAGACTGCATCAAGTCAAGCAGAATCCGGCTCGGTGGACGTGAGGTATATCAGCACAATCTGAGAACTCCCCTTTTCGACCATAGTAGGGGACGTATCTGAGATTCTAAAACTGCCATTGGCTACTTGCTCGTTCTGTCATCATTTCAACGTCTCTGGACCATGCCAAGGACCTGATATCAACCGCAGCCTTTTCTCCGAGGAGCCTTTTCTCCGAGGAGTGCAATGAAAGCCCTGCACCTTCAGCATGACCTTTAGAGTAGCCAATAGCATTACCTCAGGCTGAATACCTCCGATCAATTTGATTGGGCCCTTCACTAGTCAAACTGTAAAATGATCGTCATAATAGCCGCATGTGCTAAAAATGTGGCAGGGATCCGACATTATGACCACGAAACGAGTTAATCTTTATATTACTGGGGGTTTTATCCTTCAGATAGTGAGATAGTGGGACTAGCGAGTCGAGATGATATGTTACTGGTTCCAGAGCTTTCGAGAGAGGGCCGCCAATGATATCTCGTCATGCCGACGGACCGAAGCTGTCAAATGGGGCTCTAAGGCAAATGCCACCTGCAACAGTGCCCTAAGAAATAAAAGTGAAATACGCCAAGTGGCTCTTTACTCCTTCGAAAGTGGCAAGACCAAATTGTAAACCGTTTGCGTTGTGTTGAGCTCCATTTCAGCTCAACAACTTCGCTCCACATAGCCCGCTCCCTGTCAGGATGAAGAGATATATAGGTGAGCGCGTTTCTGTATGGTGATTGTAAGCTCTCAACCAAGAATTCAAAGCTCGTCCCAAGCCTCCATCTTCCTCTTATCTAATACACAGTTAAGCAGCGGAGTGAGTACTGCAGGGAAGACAGTTTGTGAGCCATGAGTCCCCTGTCGGACACGAATGATAAATCTAGAAGCCTTGATGAGAAAGCCATAATTGCATATTGAGTCTGTGTACTTACTTATCCAGCCTCCTCAATTATTCCATATTTTATGTAGCTTAATATATCATCTTGTCCCTTGCAATTCGCCTCTCTTTTCATCCTGCATCTAATCTTCAAGCCATGTATACAACACTTCAAACAGCTTTAATTTCTGATTTGGAAATTATATCAAGAATTCAATTTGAAGCTTTACTCCCAAAAGCTCTAATAGAGCGACTGATTTATCTTTGTGGTATGACTGCAAACGCATTGACTGCATCAATCAAAGAGAAAGAGCTACGTTCATCGGCCCCATGTCAGGTACATCAAAGCAGCTACTGAAGATGGTAAAGTTCTGTTCTTTGCACGTTGGTACATATGGGATCGTGACAGAACCCATGATGCTTGGGGCGCCGCCTTTACCTTTGATCCGCCTGAAGTGCTTTCGTCTCAAGACATGAATGTTGAAGCTGCCAGAGCCTTCTATGAAGGAATTGACAGGTTGAAGAAGAGAAACATTGGGGGTAAAGCCTGTTTGTGTTCGTCAAATTTAGCCCCGACTCACAAAACATGTCCAGAAATTAATCTCATGCAGATCTTTCCCTCCTAGTCACTCGCCCAAATCATCAAGGCTCTGGTGTTGGCTCACAACTGGTTAAATGGGGAACGGAGTATGCTGTAGAACACGAACTTGATATCTATGCCGTATCTACACCTGAATCCTTGAGTTGGTATGAGAGATTTGGCTTCCGAGGTATCGATGGCTTCTCTACCGACATGACACTGATGGGTGGAACGCGAGAGGATGGTACCTTAGGCATATACACTGCCACGTTGATGAAGTTCACTGTAGCAAACTAAGGACCGTTTGAGATGGATGGCTTGGGAAGTGTGAATCAAAGACTCATTGTATTTTCAATCATACAGGAAGAACTTGGAAACAGTTAGCAGTTATTCTTCAGTGAATCCTGAACAAAGTTTCAAACCAAAATCCATGGTATCTATCGGTAAACCTGTCGTAAAAGGGAATCTAGTTCCTTGTCGTCCTTGCCTTGAAACGACTCGTCTTTCAACACCTTGTGGGTTAGGTCCCGATAGAGCAGAGCTTGGTCCTTTCGAGAACGAGCCCATCATCAAACCTAACTTTGTGGCCCTCAATCGTGAATACAGACTGAGGTTGGACGATTACTGATTCAAGCTAATTCAATTAGTGCTTTGCTATTGCGCCAGCAACGTCTGGACAGATCTTACTGCCCCTGGAGTGCGTGTTCCCCTCTTTTAACCAGGGTAATTCATGAGATCCTCTGACATGATATAGTATCCCGATATCAATGCAGACTTCGGCCGGAAGAATCTGACATTTTCCAATAGAGTGGCTGCAAACAACCCATCGGCTCAGGAACATAGGTTCCTGAACCAAGATGACATTGAAGTCTTCGAAGCAAATAGATGCCTTTGCTTCTTTTTGCAGCTTGCACTTCATCAACTCATTGGTCACGACTGCGGTAAGTTATTCCAAGAGTCCGAGTCCGGCTCATTCAATTTTGATCGCCACCACATGCCCAAGAATCCTTTCACAGATAAGCCCATCGAAAGTTGGTATGGCCCTGGAGAGACTCCGGAGACTGCATTTGGTGGTATTGCGACAGCATACATCGAGTGTCTTGCTGAAGGCATTGGCTTGTACCTTATGTCTGCCGATGGCGTGCTTAGCACTCTTGCACCAGACACCACATCTGACATAGATGACGGTAAGACTAGAAGATTGTCGGTGGCGTTACAATGGCTGATTCAGTATAGTGGTCTATTGTGGATATCTTTCCATTGCGTGCATGGGGCTCCGTAGTCTCTTGTCCTACGACCCTGGAATGAAGGTGCGTATACAGATAAGATACCGTGCCTGTTACTAACCAGACGTAGAAATGGGGACAGGTCCATGACCAGGCCCGCTTCGGACTCTTGAAGTGCTTCTTGAATGCTGGTCATGGCTTTGCAACCATTCATCACGACATAGAAGAGCCCAAATCCGTCAAGGTAGTAATATCGAGGGAGAAGATTGCAACAGTCGGTAGGCCCGCCTTGGGTTCTCTAATTCATGAGTTACATATTGCAAGGTGCACCAAAGAACGTAGAACAAGGATCCAACTTGCTTGAGAGTCTGACCTCGGTGGACGAAGCTGCTCTGCAATGGCGAGCGTCAGTCGAGGCGACAAAGGGTTCTCGGACACTGTTTATGCATGCAAATACCAGACTGGATGGTGACAGCGTGTCTCTGGTCGAGTACCCAGAAACTAGAGAAGGTCTGATTCGAAGCTGGGTGGAAAGGCAGTGATTCTTCGAAGATTATTATTATATAGTAGCTGTAGTAATATTTCTATGAAGAATGAAAACGATTTCAGTTGACAAGGCCTGAGCCTTCTTTCAAACACCAGTTATAATTTCCTTGTCTATAGAACCCGGATGGTAACATCTTCCTCAAAATATCATCATGTAGTCACAATCATCACAACCACTACACCGCGTTTTTCTCTCTCTTTTCATAGGCCTTACGACCTTCCTCCTTAAGCCGGGAGTCATCCGGTCGAGTGAGGTCAACCTGTGGCATTAGGAAAAACGCTAGCACGAATGCAAGGCTCGCGACGCCTGCGCCTATAAGGAATATTATGCGAAATCCTTGTCTGTATGCGGGGATGAGAACTGAGCGGATCTTTTCAGCTTCGCTTGGTGAGACTGTGTCCAGGAATGTCTGAGGGTTGCCAATCAATGTCTTTGAGTCGTGTTGGTCTAGATTTAAGGAGGATAGAGAACCTGCTAAGACGTTGTTCCTAAAGGGATGTTAGCAAATCTTAGTTAGGATGGTTTTTGACTTGACATACAGTACTGTCCCGCAAACTGCAAGGCCCAATGTTGCCCCCAAGTTTCTCACAAAGCTATAATATTCTGTCAGACTTGTCTTTGAGGCACGTTATGGGACTGTCACTTACTTGCGGAATGATGTGACAACAGCCATATCACGCCTCTCGACACCAGCTTGGGTAGCAATGAGCGCACTATCACAGTCAGTCAAGCCCATTTGAACGTCGAAATTTCGACTCACGGCTGCAGTGTATTGCCAACACCCACTCCAATAAGTACCGAGTAACCAATTTGTTTTCCAATACCCGTGTTTTCATCAAGAGTTGACATCAAGCCAAGACCTATGGCCCAGCATAACCATCCAAACAGGATGCACTCACGGTACCGACCTATCCAGTGCACGATGAGTCCAGAGAAAGTGCTACTGGCTGTCTGGAGGAGTGTGATGGGTAAAAGCATTACTCCTGACTTGGTGGCGGAGTAGTTGTAGACAAGCTGATAGAAGGAGGGGATGTAGTAGACTTGCATGACAAAGTTCCAGCCGTTGATAGCCATGGTTAGGCATGCGCCGTTGACGATCTTTGACTTGAAGATGTGCACTAAATTGATGTCAGAGAACGTCTTATGTTGTAGAATAGAGCTTCTTACATGGTATCAATGGATATCGAGGGCCTTTCCACTGCCATAGCATGAAAGCAACGGATGCAGAGGTGCCCACTACCAATGTTGCGATAACCTGAGCGGAATTCCAGGAGTACTCTTTTCCTCCCCAGGTTAATCCCAGAATGACGACTGTCATTCCGGCCAAGGCGAGGAATATGCCTAGAAAGTCGACTGCCTTAAGCTTTCTATTTATCATGTAAGTTGGAAGCCAACCATCTCCTAATAAAACTTACAGTCTCCAATCTCCTTCAACTTTCTTCAATGGCATGAAGAACAGTACGCAAAGCGTTGTCAAGAGCGTCAGTGGTAGTTGCAACCTAAAGATCCATCGCCATGAGTCCGTAGAACTCGATGAGAGTGCACCTCCGATGACGGGACCAATGCCATTTGCGAGAGCAACGACGGCACCCTCGGAATATTGTTAGCCAAGATGATACAAGCCTTGTTTATAGCAAACTAACCAATATTCCTTGATACTTCCCCCTCTCTCGCAGAGGGACGACATCGCTCACTATGAGCTGTGCCACGGTCATAAGCCCGCCACCTCCAATACCTGTAAAGGCGCGAAAGATTGTGAGCTGCAAGACAGACTGTGCCAGAGATGAGGCCAGTGATCCCACGAAGAATATTGCGAGTCCTAATAGTAGGATGATTTTGCGAGACCATATATCAGACAATCTCCCATACATGAGCTGTCCAACTGTTGAAGTTCTGGTATTGTTAGTTTAGTCCCGCACCGATACTGATGATGCTTACATGAAATATCCGCTTGCTATCCACGATACCTGAGCTGTTGATCCCAAAGCATTTCCGATGATGTATAAACTGGTTGCCAGCATAGTCTGATCCATCAATGCCAGCAAGTCTACGCTTGCACATGCGAGGAATATCCATAGATCCAGTTAGCATGACGACATTATTGTTGCTGGGGGACTTACTGTAATGATGGCTCGCTGGGGTACATAATTTGTTTGCTCATTGAACTCATGAGTCTTTTCATTGTCACCTGAATCGATGACAACAGTGTTTGCTGAGCCCGTGTTGCGGCTCATGACCGCGTTGGCGTCTGGTTCACGATTTTCTGTCATTGTGTATGGTGTCGCAACGAATCCACCGTCTAAGCGCCGAGGTGAACGAAAATACAGCGGGAGAGCTCCTTTAATCCTGATGGCAAAATGGGAGCCACCTTGACGGTGAACAAGTCCCTTTGTGGCAGCGTTCTACTTCCCTCAAACTTGCTCAGGGATCGGCATTGCGCAACCTTTTTGGCTGAAACAAGGTTATTTTCCCGGTACACCGCTTCAACTATGTACCTTGAGACATTATTGCCCCTTTTATTGTTAGGAATGACTTTTATGTAAATTAAAATGTCGTAGCCTAAGAAAGTTTGGTGCGATTGGCTCTTAGATCAACGCGAAGGTGTCATCGCTAGTGATCGGCAACTAAGGTTGCAACAGCGCGGTTTTTGCACACGATGAGGTTGCAACGCGGATTAAAGACGGCTCTAAACACGCCACTATAATCCTTCATACGAGCTAGTTGAGCATATTTGCGAAAAATTCGCGATAAACATGCTCGTTGATGACTCTGAGGCTTTCACGATGCTCAACAGACTTTCTCACAGGTCTTTTTCAATAACAATAGCTTTTTTACAAAACAAAAACAAAACCATTGTCAAGATTTTTGAGAAGGAAACAAAGAAGTAATACAAAATCTATCAAGGTGTTTCTAGAAGTAGTTAAATTATGGATGATATTAAGCATCTCCACCTTGAGCCGCGCAGATGGAAAATCTATCTATCAGGGTCCTTCTCTCTCAAGGCTGATACAAGCTTGTGGGAATAACCGAGGCTATTGCAATTCACACTCGAAATAAGGAGTAAAAGTTCCTTGCGGGAATGATACGCGACCAATTATCTTGCCCATATGCGTGTAATCTCATGAATGGAACCACCCTGATGGTCAATTTCTCGTATGCGCCACTTCAAGTCTCCAATGTATCATCAAAACAAGCATCAAGAACCTTAATGACCTGCTTTACTAAAGCAGCTCTACTAGCAATCCGTCAGATCAAATCCATTTAGAGATGAAAACCTGTCGATCAGTAAAAAAATGCAAGGAAAATACTTCAACGAGCTTCCCTTTGGAGCCACTCGACAAAGTGACCCCCATTCTCTCTGTCCACGATACTCACTTGATCTGCCGGAGATCTCAAGAAACGACTCATGCAATAGTGTGGATATCAGGTCTTCTGATTGGTATACAGTTACACCTGAGAAAAAGATGCGTTGTTCGGCCAGACATCCCACGCTTTATGCAGAGGTAGAGCAAAGCCTGCTGCCATCCAATGTCCTAGCGACGTACGACGACTTATATAGCGAGCTTGCACCCAGAAGATCTGTTGGTTCTACTTCTGCAGTCTCCAAGCCATAACCTTATTCCAACATGGCCAGCCCCAACCCTCTCAACGTGTACAAGGGACAAGACTCCATCCAGAAGTACTTCGATCCAGAATCAGCACCGCCACTACCGCTTGTTGAGATTCCCGATTCGCTTAATCCATATCGTCAAGATGGAGTGCGTATATACGCCAAGATGATGACCATGCATCCTGCGAACAACGTCAAAGCGATGCCGGGTACGTAGCCTTATTATGGACTGCGTATGCTTGACTGACTAGATGATAGCCCTGAACCTTCTTCAAAATTGTGTCGTGCCCGGAAAGACCAAGGCAGTGGTTGAATACAGTTCAGGATCGACTGTCCTGTCGATGTCATTGATTTCACGAGCTATTCATGGTGTCGATGACGTTAGAGCATTCTTGAGTAACAAGACGAGCTCAACTAAGCTTAGACTCATGCAGTTCTTTGGTATTGACATGTGAGTTTACCAAATCGCCCTTAGCCATCTAAGCGGGTTTTCTCTAACGCGTCATAACTTTAGTACACTATTCGGTGGCCCATCACAGCCAGAGCCTCTTGACGAACGCGGTGGTATCAGAGCAGCTCAAAGACTTGCACAAGAGTCAGATGCAACTATCATCAACCCCAACCAATATGAGAACGATCTCGTAGGTTTCCTTCGACTCTCAGCACAAAGCTGGCACTAACATCAGCACAGAACTGGAATGCCCATGTCAAGTGGACAGGCCCGCAAATCTATAAGCAGTTACCGGAAATCAACGTCATCTGCGCTGGCATGGGAACCTCGGGCACGCCAACATAATCCCTTACCGAGTTTATTAACTAACGAGAGATAGGTACTATGACTGGACTTGGCACATACTTCAGAGCTACAAAGCCTACAGTATATCGACTTGGGTCAGTCAACCCACCATTCGCATGACGATCTCTATTAATACTAACTATGGCTCAGTGTTTGCACAGCACCCGGCGATCGAGTCCCCGGTCCCCGATCCTTCGCTCTTATGGCCCCAGTCCAGTTCCCCTGGAAGCGGGCAGTCGATCATATCGAAGAAGTCGACTCTCACAACTCTTTCTCCCTATCGTTAGATCTCTGCCGAAACGGCATCGTCTGTGGGCCATCTTCAGGCTTCAATCTCCAGGGTCTGTATCAGCTTATAGAGAAGCGCAAGACTGAAGGTACTCTGTCAGATCTGGCTGGACCAGATGGAACTATTAACTGTGTGTTCTTGTGCTGTGACTTGCCTTACCAGTACATCAATGAGTACTTCGATAAGCTTGGAGAGAGCTATTTCCCCTCTATCAAGAATGAGGTAGGTGATATTGAGGGTCTACTATCAACGAGCTAACGCCGGTACAGGACCTTCTGAAGGTTGACTTGTATCGATACGATGAGAAGTGGGAGAGATCAGCATCCGAGGCTCTCGATGCATTCTTCGACGTTGACCGAGGAGCACTTCTCGACATGGTTCTTGCCGATCCCAAGATTGGATCTGTCAACACCGTCGACTTGCAGAGCATTCTACGATCTAAACAGGACACTACGATAATCGATCTACGCCAGCCTGACGATTTCAACATGTTCCATCTGCCAGGCGCTGTCAATATGCCTTTCGTGCACGACGGGACCCCAAGCCCATTCTCCGACGCCAAGCTACTGGAGTCACTATGGAAGAACCTCGAAGGGGCTTTCAAGACTCCCAGAGCAGAATTACAGTCTCTTCTCAGCGGAAGAAGAGTTCTTCTCACATGTTACGATGGTGATAGTGCTCGAGTTGCAACCAGTGTCCTGAGGGCCAAGGGATACGAGGCAGATAGCATCAGAGGTGGATTTCAAGCGCTGAACAAGATGAGGCAAAGCTCAAATCAAACGCCGGTGGCTGAGTCTCGAGAATCATCGCCTTGGGTGGATTTGAGTCAAGAGACGCTGGGCGTTGGAGCATCACAGTCTACTCGCGTTTCGCTATAGTAATTTAGTGAGACTTGATAATGGACATTGGACAACTAGTTTAGACACATGAGAATAGTAAATGAAGAATCATATAACTATACTTGGATGCACTGTACACTGTGAAATACTGTCAATGATATTTCGCCGATAAATACCTTTCTCAATGATAATGCCCCGAGTTTGAGCGAGTCATCTCGCCATGAACGTAGCTCTGCTGTCTAAACAATATGCTTCGAATGCATCTATATATACAGTGAGAGCCCTGTCACTCCAAAGATCATGTCGCGAGAAGTCTAGCTTACCCCCCAAGCCCCTAGAACATTCTTCATTCCCTCACCCTTCTCCTTGAGACTTCCATTCTCCAACTTTCTAACTCGGTTTACGATCAATCCCACAGATATAGGCCCAATGATCGTACAGAGCGTAATGGCCCAGGTAACAACCAGAAAGATCTCTGAGGACTGGCCATCCGCCGTTGCACCAAAGATGCCTTTGCTTTCAGCCAGTGCCGAGATCAGATATCCGATCTCACCTCGAGCTACCATGCCAATACCAACGATACATGCTGGGTACAGAGACAAAGCCTTTTCGGGTTTAGGTGTCGAGTTACGCACTTGCGGAGACTCCTGAGGTGTATCTGTGTCCGTGACAGGTTGCAGAGGAATGGCATTACGTTCTTCTCCTTCCTGCGCTGCCCTGGCTCCAGCGTGAGGTGATGAATTGTCTGCACATTGAGCACCAGGAACCAATCTCTTAGAAGACTTTTTGAGCTTGGGCGTAAGTTTTTGAGAGAGCTGCACAAGAGCTCGGAAGGGGTTTGTGAACGACATAAGCCAAAGACCACAGGCAAGTTTAGCAAATATCATAAGAATGGTGTAGATCACGCCACGCCATACAATGGGGCCTGTAAACAGCTTTGTGATGGGGACGGAAAATCCAATAGAGGCCTGGTTCAAGTTAGATTTGTTTCAAAAGGAATAAAGTCTCGGGAACTTACGAAGAAGAAAGGCTTGAGAATGTGTTGAAGGGCAGGTTCATAGTAACGATGAAATACTTCGGCACCTGAGCCACCTTCCATGACCTTAGGGAGAACCCTGCTCTCTGGAGATGGGTCTTGGGTTGCCAACTCTTTAGTAACAACACTTTCTCCCGTAGCTTCAATTGTATTGGTGCTGATCTCTTGAGCTTCAAGATGAGGAACATCGGAATCCCACCAACTGATAGTTGCACCAGCTATGTAAGCAGCCAAGAGACTTGAAGTGCCTGCAAAAGTGGCACCAATGACTATCCCGAGGAGATATCCGGTGTGAATGACAAAAGCAGTCTGACTCATAGCGAAAACCTTTGAAATTCTCGAAGTGGGATTGGCCTCTCGGAAAGCATTGAGTCGAACAGTAAGTGGTAGAACGACGAATCTGCAAAGAACAGGAATGATGATAGCAAAACCAAGGGAGACGACGACAGGTCTCACGACTGTAATGGCATCAAAGGCATCACCACCGAGGTTTGAGATAACCTGGACCATGATGAGGCCTATGACATCATCCATCATGGCAGCACTTGTCAAAACAACACCGAGACGCGTTGCTGAGAGATCACTTGTGCCTAGGATAGTAAACGTGGTACCGAGACTGGTAGAGCACAAGGCAGCACCAGCAGCAAAGGCTTGCAGGGGAGTTGCATTAAGCATGGGCATGACTGCAAAAGAGATGCCGATTGGAAGGACAATTCCAGTCGTAGCCACGATGGATGATAGGCCGAGATTAGCCTTTAGGGACCGAAAAGATGTAGACAGACCGCCTATAGCACAAGTTAGAGATTATTCCATATAAAGGACGTATCTGGGTTACCTTCAAAGACTAGAAGGATGAGCCCGAGGTATCCAAGCTGCACTATAGCATCTTCAACCTCCCGGGAGAGCCATTTTGCACCTGGTGTTCCCCAAGCTATGCCTAGCGCTATTTGGCCAATTAGACCGCAATATGCTATTTTATCAAGGCCATAATTGACTAAACTTAAAAGAAGAAGAAAGTTTGATAGAATAGCAATGATGGTTATGGAAGGCTCGTGGTATGGAAGCGAAGCCTCCATTTTGCGTATGATGATGTTGGTTACATTTTGTTAGTCTGGAGTTGAAGCAGGTTTAGATATGTCGGAGTTTTAATTCTCCGAGACGGCTCGGGAATAAGACATGGATGTAACATGTCACAGTAGAGCAAAGTACTCATGCTCTCAACCATAACTGCAATTCATGAAAGATTACGGAGGTATCAGTAACAGTCATATAATTCTTATAACCAAAATGGTTGAAAATTCTGTGCAGTCTTCTCTTCTCTTCTTCTCAAACCTCTGTTATCCTAACCAATCGCATCATCTGGCAGAGGACGGCCGCCGTGCGAGTCAATACCCCTGACTGCCAAGAGAAGCCAATGCATTCCTTCACAGGGGTGAGGGATGTTGGTCGATCTGGAGTACTTTCTTCCCCTGACACTTTAACCGAGCATCGTTCGAGCTCACTGGCAGATTTAGCTCACCCTGAATTTCAAAGTCTGCAAATTAAAACACGGCTAGTCGTTCCGATATGAATATGAACAGTATAATTAGTTGGTTTCTATGTACATGATCTCATTTTATACAATCGTCCTATCCTTGGCCGTTACATCGAGACTAACAAGCTCGATATCGCTTCTGTTGCTCTTCTTATCACTCCAGCCTGCCGTGACCTCCGGTGAGTGTGAACCTGTCCATGGGCGAGGACCAGGGTCCCCCTCTAAAGATGGTGTTTCGTCGATTTCTTGGAAGCCACTTTGTGCTGCTCTGCGAACTGGTGCGCCAGAAGAGTTGTTTTGTCGGCCGGATGTGTTGTAGTTGTAATCGTAGTTGGAACCCTTTCTACGGAGATATGGGCGAAGAGCTGGAAGGCAGGCAATGATGAGGCCGATGTAAACATCGAGTCCGCTCCAGAGTTCTGTGACTTGTTAGATGAGATTTACTAGCAAGATGATATAACTCACCAATTGTTGTGATGGAACGGAAGTCTCCGACCACTGAGAGTTGAATTGTCAAGAAGCGCGTGAGCGAGAATGCAATGTCGATTATTCCGAGAAGGAAAACACAGTAGACACCGATCTTGATCCTCCTCCGCATGTTGAGCTTATACAGAACTAGCCATGGCAGAGCAAAGACTGTGCAAGTATTAGTACCGATGAGTTCAGACAGATCTGGATGACTTACGCAGAAGACTTCCAAAAAAATGCAGCGTCCAAGCAACCTGGAAGGTAGTGACCAAAGCAAAGTCATCACAGAATGGCTCCGGTCCCAAGATCGACCTGCGTATGAGTTAGAAGAGTTTGAGGAAGGACGAGGTAAACGGCGTACCAGTTTCGTCTAATCGGGAAGCAGAGGAATAGTTGTAGGCATAGTGACACGATCAATGCGCATGCACAATAACCAACGACCACCCAAAGAACGATCCTTCTCTTGGTCATGAACGGTGGGAACAGCTGAAGGTATACGACGAGAAGTGATGCCTTGCAGAGGTAGAAGGTCACAAAGAAGGGAATGACACTGGCCCACATGTACTACAATGCCATCAGCTTCATGTTGTTTCGATTCGTGAGGATGATACTCACCCGCAGCACTCTCGATAGCTTCTCTGGCGGGACATCCCAATTAACAAGGGTGTAGTTGATCTCAGGCTTCAACGCATCCTCCTTCATGTAAATGATGTCGAACGCCGCCGAAACAAATGCCGATATCCATGCTGCAACCCGTAACCAATCTGCAGCGACGAGCCTTTGTTTCTGTATGACGAGTCGTAGGTAGATTCGAGCACCGATGATGGCAGCAGCCAGCGTGACAAGGATGTAGTTCACTGCCTAAAGTGGTGGGTTAGAGGCTAAATTCAGTGGGTTGATTTAGGGGGGGACTTACCAGCACAGCGGCGCCTGACGGCGCAGAGAACATTGTGAGACTCCAGACGAACTACAGCATTAAACAGAACCAGAAACAGAAACAGTCAAAAAAGCAAACAAATAAAGAGAGCTTATGCTTTCGGTTCGAACCATGCAATGTAATGTAATGTAACAGAGGAGACAAACGCAGAATGATCGTCACGAAAGTTGCTGGGGGACAATGTGGATAAAAAACCCTAAAATAAAGCCGGCGATAGCTCAGTCCAAGGCTAAGGCTAATCCCGACAATCACGGACTGACGGAAAATTCCCCCGTTTTTTTGAGCTTGGCTGTAAGCTTATCAAGTGGCGCCGCTAGAGGCTTCAGGCTGAACATTTAGAGTTCACGCTACGGGCCACCTGGCTTGAACTGGAATCGTTACTCCGTACTTGACGAGGTTAACGCATCTCGTCATCAAGCCCTGTCTGTTCAGTGGGATGAAAGTCGCACCATTGGCTTTAGTCGAGACTCACTGCGGAACCGAGATATCGAAAAAGCCTTCATTCCGAGGGGATGAGTAGGGCTGAGCCGAGTCGGGACGAGAAAATGATCGACCTGATGTGATATCAGTCCATCATCCACGTTTATTGCCAAGAATTTGCATGAGTCGGGGATCTAGCCACAACTGAAGCGAAAAAGCACACAACCAACAGAGCTGAAAAGCAACAAGTCATATCATGAGAAGGACACTCCTATCTCTGAAGATTCGGAGAATGAATGTCTCATTATCCGAACTCTTGTTGGTCTTTTTCCCACTAAAACGAACAGATGGTCTAACCAGAAGTCCTTACCCCTTGCTCACAGCCACAATAATTATCGCCAGCTCACTTCCGCGAAATTCAGCGTTAGTGTGCTCCAGGACTGGGATAGACCGATAGGCGGATGCAGCGGATCCTACCCGACGTACCCGTTGATGCAGATATGTGCCTGGTCCTCCTTGTTAAAATTGGCTGACAATCGTATGCGCACCAACAGTCATCCTGTACCCCCGCTAGGCCCGAAATCATAGTCTACTGTAAACGAGCATAAACGAGAGCAACCATTTCGGGTACCTGTTGGTTGAACCCTTGTGATCGGCGGCCGCAGTCAGCCGATAGATTGTGCAGCGGAACAAGGGACTTGAATCGATCTTGTGGTTGCTTTGTCCTTCGAGTCTCGAGACGCTGCAGCCAAGACGACTATTGTTGCGCTTTGTATCAGCACATCAGTTCATATTGTAAATTGCTTCAATTATTAAAAGTTCTGTATGTAATGTAGTGACTCGTATACATGTCCTGTCAGCCCATCTTGCTAACTCGGGCCTAATGCTTATGAACGCAAGTGCCGCGCTTTCGAAGCTTGGCCGCATCGGCCTTGGCCCTCTCTGACAGTGCGTTGGCGTTGAAGCCGCCGATAGTTCGACGGGCGAGCTTAGCGCTGGTCTTGTCGTCGTTGGGGAACTTGGCCTTGACGCCAAAGTTCTGCCCGTCAGCCACATAAACCACCTCACCGCCGACCATGGTAAGCAGAACCTTCTGACGGCCGAGTTTGGACTCGGGGACCTTGAAGAAGTTGTTTTCGAGGATGATAATGTCTGCGAGCTTGCCTACTTCGAGGGAGCCAATCTGCTTGTCGGCGCGGAGGAATCGGGCGCCGTTGATGGTGATGGATTGAAGAGCAGATGTGCGGGAGATGCCGTTGCCGGGAAACTTTCCGTCGAAGGGAGGGCCTTGGGATGCAGGGGAGTTGGGGTTCTGAGGATCACCAGAGCGGGTGACGGCGACCTTGAGTGCGAGGAACTCATCGAGAGGATCAATCTGTTTGTGTTAGACATGTCTCGGACGTGAAAAGATGGCGTTACTTACAGGCCAATCGCTTCCGTAAACAAGAGGTCGACCCGCCTTCTCAATCTCGGCCCAGGCCTGAAGATTGTCCTTTCTGTAGTCGGCGAGAGACTTGAAGGTGTTGGGGATGTAGAATGTGCTGAGCTGCGCCCACTGATAACTGACAATGGGATCGACCTTGAGTTTAGCAAAGCGAGGCCAGTCCTTCTCGTGCGACAACTCATCGTGAGCGAGGCCGAGACGGAAGTCCTTGCCGGGGTACTTCTTGCGGAATGACTCAGCAGCATTGAGACCGACACGGACAGCAAGATCGCCATCGACGTGCAATTGAGCGTCAAAGCCAGCAAGGAAGAGAAGCTCGAGGGTCTTGGTGAGAACAGCAGGGTTCCAGTAAGGGTTGTTGAGGGAGTTCTTATCGGGAGCCCATTTGCCATTGAGGTCGGAGCTGTTGACTGGCGCCCAGTAGGGATCAATCAGAGCAGCGGTGTTGGCAGGATATGTGATGACACCGTCGATGAAGGCCTTGATCGCCTGCCACTTGAGTGTAGGCTTGGGACCAATGGCCTTGTTGTCGTGCCAAGGAGTAAGCTTCTTGACGACGTCCTTGACGAGCGCGGGAACACCGTCAATTGACTTGGGCGCTTCAATACGGTAGTCGAAGTACGCGCGCGCAGAAAGACCATCCTCAGCCTTGATGGTGCTGAAGAGAGTGTGATGCTCCTCGCCAGCAGCGGCTTCCTGGAAGGTAGTGATGCCAGCCTCGCGAAGAAGCTTGAGAGCAGCGCGACCAGCCTGGACGTTCTCCTCGGCAGTGGGAGGAGGAGGACCAGCAAGGAGGGCAGAGGCGCCATCTGAGAGAGCGCCCGAGGGCTCCTGGCTACCAGGAAGACGAACAATCTTGCCATCGGCAGGATCCTTGGTGCTGGAGTCGATGTCGGAGAGCTCTAGAGCTCGCGAATTGGCGAGAACGGTATGATAGTCGCTGGATCGGATGATGATGGGTCGCTTGGTGTTGAGCTTGTCAAGCTGCTTCTTACCAACATTCCCGCTCTTCTCAACAAGACCAGCATAGTCCATGTTGACAACCTCAAGCCAATCATCATCCGTCTTGCCAGTCTCGCCATCAATGCAAGTCTGGATATGCTCTAGCACATCCTCAATTGGCAGCGTCTGGTAGCTCAGATCGCACTTGAGAAGAAACAGGCCACCAGAGAGAACGTGCATGTGCGAGTCGACAAGACCAGGCATGGCCATCTTTCCCTTGAGATCAATGACCTTTGTGTTCTTGCCAATGTACTTGTCGGCGGATTTCTTGTTGCCGACGTACTCAATCTTTCCGCCGCGCACAGCGAGAGCTGATGCATGTCCGTTGGACGGACACATGGTATAGATCTCGCCATTGACGAAGACTACATCTGCAGGCTTGACGATGGGCTTTACAGCGCTCGCCGTAGCGAGAAGTGCGCTGACGCAAAGAGTGAGAAGACCACGAGCCATGATTGAAGATGTCGATGATGGTGATGCCCTCCAATTGAGCTTGACGTGAGCGACGCAAGATTGGTATAAGTACATTACTCAATGGTCCCTGCACTACAAGCTAACATGGGGTCTCCCAGCGGAGAGTTCGGCTAGAAGACTACTGTAATATTCCATGTCCTGCATGTCCAAAGAGGGTCAGAAGGCCGAATTCCATGGTGCAGGGACTATAGGGAGTAGATCGTGGTGCTTCCGGCGGCTGCATCGCCTGCAAACGGCTAAGCCCAGCGGGTGCTTCCCCCCAAACAGATAAGTGGATACCAACAGACCACAGTTAGTAATTAATCTATAACAGTAACTTAGTGCAGGGTCTAAATCCCTCAGAAACTATTGATCCCTTTCATCCCACTGCCTCTACGTGATTCGCTGCACTGTTTACGACGACAAGATGGTGCTGGTGGGATACTGATGTTGCGACTCAGTACCTACGAGCAGTATAGTCGTATGCCATATGATGTCTGTGGCGAAAACTCTCACGGGTCTGGAATTGAAGACTAGACGTTTGCAAATGATTGATTCGAGTACGATGTGTCGTGGGGCGCGTTGTAGAGTTTGGGCTACATCTAAGGTTAACTAATAAGTTTTAAGGTTGCGGGTGTGTAGATCTACGACTCCACGTGAATGACACTCGCAATACGGCATCACTAACATTAACTTTGTCGCACGCGATCAACAACGACAATTACGACTCTGGATATAAACAAAGTTCAATTATAATATCGTCGCGCCTCTATTAGCCCGAAACATCATCATTATGTAAGTTACAACTAATCGCAATTTGCAGATCCTATCCCATCAAAGTCTCATAGCCATTCTCCATCATGACATCCATCCAATACACATCCTGCTTCTCCTCGTCCATGCAAGACCACGTCTTTTTGACAAGCGTCAGCATCTGGCGAATAGGCTTTGCCGCTAAAATATTTTCAAAGGCAGAAAGACGTGAAATGATAGTCTTTCTGGCTTGCAAGACATCAAGACCACCCAGAGGCACTCTGAACCTTGTACTAGTCGCGATGCTTGCCACGGGAGGTTGCTGTAGATTCGAGATGCCGCAGTATGATCTATTCAAAGATATCTCGCTGCAGATACTCACGAATAGCAGTGGTTGAATAGACCGGCTTCTAGACGTAGTTGGGATATCCTTGACTAGGTCCAGCACGTGGAGAGCTAGACAAGTCAACCACGTATCCGCCAATGTTCTATCATCTGGATAGTTGCTCGCAGCATCTGGAGATCCTGATTGGAATGCTTGGTTGTTTGGGCTTCCAGATTGTATGTAAGGTACCAGAAGATCCGGAAAGTTGCGATACAACTGAAGCAAGCCCGTACATCTATAAGCTTCAGCAATACTTACTAGATGGTGAGCCGGAGTCATATCGTCACCAGCATCAACAATGTCGTTCTCTGTTGGTAGTCGAATTGCACACAATTCAGAATGCAGCTGTTCTGAGGAGAACATAGCTTCTTGAGCACGCTGGATGTCTTCCTGGGAAACGAACCGCCGTGAACGGATCCTCTTTCGTTCCTTTCGTACAAGACTTCCGACTTTGGCAACGAGTTCTTGAACTTCGATACCAATTCCTGTCTGTGGGTGAGGCATGCGAGGTTCTTGCAAGTCAAGACATTCTGGAGGCGCTGGCTGAGGCTGAGCATGTCTTGTACTTGAATCCACGTCTGTGACGAAGGAAAGCAGCATTTTCCAGTAAACAAGCGAGTTATAGAAAAAGAATTCCTTCTTCTTGTCGGCAATCGCTAGGGCGTCGCCACGTGCTTCGGCGGACTGGACCATCCGGGATAGAACGTCAAATTGCCGTTGGCCAAGACTACTGGGATCATGCCACGAAAGACTCATCCCCAACATGACTAAAGCTAACAAAGATGAGGTCTCCAGTTGAGCAACCTTAGCTTCTCGTGATAAACAGATCATGGCTTGATCTCGAAGCTGGCGACCGACGGGAGTGAAATTCGGTGACACTTCGGACAGACAAGCAGCTGCCATGCTTTGCGTGATGTAGTAAAGTGATTGAGATCCAGACCACATATTCGAGATGGTAGTTCGGTACGGGTTCATTGGGCTGTCATAGCAAGACATCATTCCGCAAACCTCTTTGAAATAGTACTCTAC
This sequence comes from Fusarium mundagurra, assembly GCA_013396205.1. Classification (NCBI taxonomy): domain Eukaryota; kingdom Fungi; phylum Ascomycota; class Sordariomycetes; order Hypocreales; family Nectriaceae; genus Fusarium; species Fusarium mundagurra. The sequence goes on along the minus strand of JAAOAN010000478.1, from coordinate 140,022 downwards.
CAAGACAGACGAATAGTCCTGAAGGGCATGAGCCAAAGGCATCTCACCAACAGTCTCGACGGTTTGGCTTTGAGGCTCCTGTCTAGTCAAGGCTTGTGAGGTCGCTTGTGCTGGTGGGATCTGCTGTGTCGGACCAATGGTAGTGACAGGCCAAAGTCTCTCATGGGCGGACCCTTGACCTATGGTATCAGGTGTCTGTCCAAGCGCCTGTTCCGGATATAGCTGCAACACGTCATCCGGGAATTGCATGAGAGGCAAAGCTGTATCTAGCGTTTCCTGGCCTTGCGTACCAACACATCCGGTATTCATAGCATCGTTGAGTTGATCCATAAGTTCCGGGTCATAGAAATTATTAACAAACTGCTCAGCCGGCTGAGTCTGATAAGGCACATATGCCGAGCTCGGCTGCGGCTCGGCAGTGACATCGCTCCTAGGTGTTTCCGCAACGTCCTTCGGAGACTTGGATCCAGCCTTCCATCGCAGTGGCTTTTGATACCCAGGACATGGGATACCTAGTCTCACACAGCGCGAACACGCGGGCTTAGACTCATCGCATTTGAGCTATTTAGGGGTCAGGCAGGGCTCGGATGAGCGGGAGGGGTAGCCATACTCTCTTGGATTTGCAGACGGCACAGCCAGTGCGTGATCTGGTGATTGTTTTTGGTGCTGGTGCGTATGATGAGGACAGCATGACGACCCGTTTGGATGTATCCGCGTTGATGAGTGGAGATGGCAAGGTGCAGATAGATGGAGTGATGTGGAGTTAAGAGGGGCTGTCATCACGTGATGATACTAGTGTCCGGATATTGGGACCCGGCTTCAGCCTTGAGGTAACATTCCAGCGTGCAAACCATTGTGTGCTATAATGCTGAGAACTAATTCCTAATAACGTTGTCTATGGTTTACGTGTTGGTTTGGCGACCCGGATGACAAGAAAATAGCATATATATTTCGTGATGGATGAACTACTAGTTCCAAAGTGGAACTCAGCTTAGATATATCCGTCCCCTAAGTCCCCAAGACATCTCCGGCTATCCCAAGCAAACCTGTCTCATGATAATATTACTAAAAAAATACACTCCTGATCAAGAATTACTTCTCTTATCTTGCCCTTCTCATTCCACATCCGATCCGAAGCAATGGATAATATTCCCAAGGAAATCGCCATCGTATATCGTTCCCGAGACTCACGATGCTCCACCAACCTTACCAAACTCGGTACAAATTAGAGAAGGAAACCAATACCCTAAACGGAAGTCCTAAGCAAATGCTATGCTATGGCTACGGCACAGGATCACGGCTACTGTCACCTGGCCTTGGTTATCTGAAGACATGTTTGCTGAGGGGCCCAGGTTTCACTTGACCTATCTTTTACCAAGGGAGCCCGCGCTTTGACGTTGCTCCAGCATCGAAATCTTATCAATCATGGCTGTTTCTATACCAAGTCCTTCTTTCAAGGTGGCTCTTGTTCAGATGAAGCCAAAGGTCAGCCACCAATGTATAATCCTTTTATTTGAATGACACTTACATGCTGAGCAGCCCCTTGATGCTGAACATAACTTTGCCCATGCTGCCGAGCAGATCCGTGTCGCTGCTGGTCAGGGTGCTGCACTAGCGGTACTGCCAGAATACCATCTTACAGGATGGGTCCCCGAAGAGCCATCTTTCGCACTCTCCCCTGAGGACGCTGGTAAATATCGAAAGAAATACCAAGACCTCGCCGCCGAACTCCATATCAATATTTGTGCTGGCACATTTGTTTCCCAGGCCCCTAATTCTGATGATCAACAAAATGCTGATGCCAGACCCACGCTGCTAAATACGTCCGACTTCATCGATCATAACGGAAACCTCCTCGGCACTTACACAAAGACCAACCTCTGGATACCAGAGCGGCATACGTTAACTTCCTTTGTCGATCATGCTAGAAATATCTCCAAAGATGATTACGCTGCCCCCAATCCCCATCAAGTCATCGACACCCCTCTCGGCCGAGTCGGTATCCTCGTCTGCTGGGATCTTGCCTTCCCAGAAGCCTTCAGACAGCTCGTTCTGGCGGGCGCCAAGATCATTATAATCCCTTCATACTGGACGGCGCTTGATATGTGCAAAGATGGTCTTGCATATAACGCCGACTGCGAGAGGATGTTCATCCAGTCTGCCCTGGTAACCAGGGCATTCGAGAACACCGCCGCTGTCATTTATTGCAATGCCGGTGGGCCGGCGGCAGAGGGTTTCTTTGGTTGTAGTCAAGTTGCACTACCTATTGTTGGCACGGTGCCTGGGAGCTTTACCGATGGCGAGGAGGCTATGCGTATATTGGATGTCGATATGAAGACAGTGGATATTGCTGAACGTAATTACCAGATCCGACAGGACTTGGCCAGAGATGATTGGCATTATGGGTATCTCAAGGACACAGTCGCAAGGCTATAGGATGTAATACTTGATACTTTAGTACTTAGTCACTTAATGTCATGATTATGCCAGCTCTCTCTCAGCCCCTCTCGCGTGTAACCAAGCAGATATACACAAACCAGAGAGTCAGTACTTGGAAAGTCGACTTCTCCGTGCATGCAATCATCTGCGGACAAGGTTGCTGATAATTAGTGCGTGAAGATCAAGGCTTCTCTTGTTGCATACATATCACTAAAATATTATGTCAATGGGGATAGCCATTTTATGTCTCAAAAGCAAAATGGTAAATTATCACAGCCTGTCCATGTCGTGATAACCTCGAGAAAGATACAGCTTTTAATAGAATGACAAAATCCCACCTCTTTATAACTAAACCAATACCTGTACATCAGACCGCTACCCACTATCCTAGCATCGCTATACAGTAATCCCATGGAGTACGATTATTCATCGTGCTTCGAGGTTGAGCTAGAGGAAATCTCTTTAGGGCCCCTCTGTGTCACTGTATCTGTCACGGGCAATTCTTCCCCCAGAATGCACTCAAGCTTGGGTCCCTCGTAAGACTTTCTCTTCCCCAACCAAAGAGCCGTTACAAACACGATGAAGATGCCCAAGACGGCAATCACATAGTCTAAATCTGTTAGCTTCTGGCCAACTTGTTTGCCTGGAGCGACTTACTCATGGTTGATACGTTGACGGGAATTGCAGGAGGGAAGCAAAAGAACTGTTCAAGTTATATCAGCATCAGGTCTCCAATTCGTCAAAATGGGATAATTACAACAGAGGTCACAGCCACAAAGATGACGGCTATGTAGTTCGCGATGTAGCCATTGACACGGCCGAGAGAAAACTCAGGAGGCTGCGAAAGCACCATTTGTCGACCTCGAATCAGAAGGATAAGCACAGGGGCTGCGTAGGAGAGATTGAGAAACAGTGTGCAGCTTGCAATATAAGCATTAAAAGCAACCTCGGGGCCTTTGGGTACATTAGTGGTAAGAAGCAAATGGTTCAGAAGAGAAACATACCGAGGTAAAGAAGTCCGAAGAGGAGGTTGAATATAGCCTGCACGACGATAGCTCGAACAGGAACGTTAAGCTTGGGATGAAGATGCGAGAGGCTTCAATAGTTAGCTATGTTTATACGGGGAACGGAGAACGGAGATGGGATGCTTACTATCTGGAAAAGGGAGTACCACCATCTCGTGCCATGGCCCAGATGAGACGACTGCCGGATGTAACACAGCCATTGGCACCGTTGACAAAGCACAGTGCAACGGCAACAGTGAGTACGGTTGCAGCAGCTCGGCTGTTGGTCGCTTGCAGTATCATCTCTGTAAGAGGGCTTTGTGTAGGCGATGCGAGCAGCAGATCAAGGTCGACGAAGCAAAATAGCATGACGATGATGAAGAAGATTCCGCTGAGGACAGTTAGGCGTAGACTTTTGGGGGGCTTTGGTCAAAACTTACGTCACGCCTCCGACCAAGACTGCCGCAACCATGGCTTGGGGGGCATCCTTGGATGGTCGAGGCATTTCTTCAGTCATATGTGCCACGGCATCCCAACTTCAGCATGTCAGCTATGCCTGGTAGAAATCGGTGAACTACTTACCCAATGAAGCTCAGAGCTGACTGCAACAGTCCAAGCATCCAAGCCGTGCCATCACTCCATCCAGTGGTATTGGAGAAGTTGGTGAAGACGAACTCTGCGTCAGTCTTTGGAGAGGTAGCAAGAAGGACAATACTGATGACGACAACGCTGATCAGAGACCAGTACACTAAGAAAGGTCAGTTTAAATTGGGGCGCATCTGAAGCGACTTACAAGCGCCTTCGTTCCATCGGTTCAGGATGGGATAGCCAAAGATGTTCAGGAACACGCCAACGATAGACACCGCAACAAACATCAAATACGTGCTCCATTGGGTGATTTCGTAGCTACCTCCAGAGCCAACGACGGCAGCTGCAGCGAGGAATCGAGCTATAGTATGTAAGCAATTGTTTTGTCGGTGATCTGAGATATATACCTCCGAAGTAGGCTGCAGTTGTATTGAGCGTCAACCAGCCAGCAATATTTGTCCATCCGACGAGGAAGCTCTATTTCAATTAGCGACATATATAAAAAGTAGTGTCGGTAAATCTTACATTGATAGTCTTCCATTTCTTGGATGAAAGAGCAAAGGAATAGTGATACTGTCCTCCAGCTGTTGGATATAAAGAAGCCAGTTCTCCGACACTTGCAGCCAAGCAAATATTACAAAGCACGCAGAAAATAAAGCCATAGACGAAACTAACAGAGCCGCCTGATGGCATTACTAGACCTATTGATCCAGCGAGAGAAATCCATGTACTGCATTCAATTAGTTGGCGACTTTGATGTGACGCGACGGGACTCTACTCCTTACTTGAGAATGGCAAAAGCCATGCCAATCATAGTGATCTTTGAGAACCTCTTCTGGAGGTGACCCTCCTGGGCTGGTGCATCGCTCGCCATACTTGCTACTGTCAGTCAATTGCGGTAGAGTAACTTAAGGGGAACAGAGATGAGGTTTAAGCTTTTACCCCAGACCAAGACCAGATATACATACATAAAAAGCCGAGCCAACGTTGGTCTTGTCTTATCGCGCGTTGGTTCCATGGCAACTTACTCGCGACGGGCGCCGCCCAATCAGCGGGTAATGAGCCTCCGCCTCCGCGTTGCGGGGGAAATTGATCAAATGATGGGCTAGACCAGAAGCGGTAAACAATAGCTTAGGAAAACTGGCATGAGGTGTATTTTTAGGTTCCATTGTCCCGTATTTCTCGGTAGATAAGGCTGCGAGATAAAGGAACACCCTTGTTCTAGAATCGGTTCATGCGTGGAAAGGGGGGTTCGAAAAGGAGAGGATTAGGTGATGATAGGAGAAGGAATTCAAGGTAATTGATATTGATAAGATGTAGATTGATAGTCCCAAGGATAGTACATATGTAGTATTCAGTACACGATACTTCTTGAGAGAACAGCATACATTTATTGTTGAAACTCTGATTGGTTGGTTGATGCAGTGCAGGGTAACATACTCAGCACTCAGCTCCAACAATAAAGTTCGCAGCCCGTGAAGGTCCTCGTGCTCTGGGAAGATACTGTAAGATCAAGCAATATACCTATATTTCACTCGCAAGGAACTGGTATAGATACATTCAGGTTGTTTTAGTTTATAGTTCTCGTCTTGTCGCAACGTTCCTTTTTGTCATCTAAATACCATTCCGTCGTGTTGTTGACGACATCTTACCGAAATACGTATTGCAGTCTCTCGTTGCTGAAAAAAGATAACAAGTTAGAATCTTCAACAGTATTTATGCCTTGATAGAAGTAGAAGCATTCGAATGGTAATTCATATTCTCTGATGAGATTAAGGGTATCTAGAACTCTTGTGTTTAGATTGCCTAAACCTCACGAAGCCTCCATAAGTTTCAAACATCATTTTGCATAAAAGCGTGACTTCTGTGATTCCGGAACGTGAATCTCTGTGATAGAAGGGCTCAATTCTTCTTGCCAGAGCTTTTCTTCGACGCCTCGACTCTTTCCTCGATCTTAGAAATCTTGGCAGTCAGTAAAGGGTTTGGGTATTAGAATGCTTCGACATACCACGCTTTTCGAAGGAGAAGAGCCGGCATCTTGAGTCCATGCACCTGCATGGGCAACCATAGTATCCTGAGCTTTTTTGTGGTTGTGCTTGACGGGATCCAGAGCCATTTGAAAGAAAAAGCGTAACCAAAGGGTTTTAGTTAATAAGAAACTCGTAGTTTTAATGGTTCAAGTAGTGAAGGATAATTTCTAAAGTTTTATTTAAGCTTGTCACCATAATCGGCATCTTATATAGTCAACAATTGAAATAGTCTGCCATGAAGCTACTCTCCAAATTGTAGGCTTCTCTCAACCACGCTTGGTTACGAAGAACACAATGCGACCCTAATGCTCTCAGACACTTGTCATAATCTTTGGCATTGCCAATTCTGGAAAGAACAAACTTTATCCATTAGGCGGCAAAGAGATCTATTGATGGCTGATAGGTTGACCCAAAACTATGCTGCCTCATCATAGTCTCTGCCTTACTCAAGCACCAGCTCATATGATATTGGGTGGGATCCAAATACGGAAATTACAAGCTTTCGATTCCCGGAATATGAGACGAAATGTGATAGAGGTGCAGGAGCTTTTCCTGCTGATCGCCCCGAGTACTCAGACCCTAAGCAATTTCCACTCAATATCTGGGGTTTGTCTACAGAAAAAGAAAAGAAAGGCGGTCGAAGAGGCCACAGCGCTTCATTGGAATTACCTGATACGGCATGGTGTACGGTTTGCCACTTTAGCCAACTGTTACTGAGCTGAGATGAACTGCTGAGGACGTATTCAAGTCACATTCATTGATAATGCCGACGGTCAAGCAGAAACTTGAGACAAAAGTTTGGAGTTACCACATTTGGCTTAGTTCAGCTCAGGGGGGTTGAAAGAACAACAATGTCATGACCACCTGTCCAATTAATGGCCAAAGACAAGGGTTACTCCAATCTTACAGTACATCTGACACTACCTGGGAATGACGTGTTGATTGTTGCTTTTTTGTTGAGGCAAGAGAATAGAATCAAGAATGGAAGACTGCATACTTAATTTATTCTTGGGTATTTCTTCATATTCGGATGCGCAGTGTAACAATAACTTTTTGTCAGTCAAGAGCTAGTCTCTGCAGGTGCCTGTTACCAGACTTCAAGCTTATTTCCCTAGTCATACAACAACTAATGGCTCCACGAGATCTATCCTTTATTCACAGCCGTGCGCCCCGAGCTGCTGGGTTGTCAGACAACGCGGTGGACGCGCACAAAGATCTCATTGGCGATCTATACTTGACCCAGAATTATACTCGAGACCAGGTAATCAACTACTTAGAAACAAATCTGAGTTTCACCATATCGTGAGTATGCCGTTCCCCATATAATTTCTCCACTGACGTTGTTGTCCGTAGCCGGGATCAATTCTCCAAAGCAACGAGACGTTGGGGTTTTCACAAGCAGCCTCGAGGAAGTCTCTCTGTTCAGTCTACCCCAAACGGGACGGCCAGTCAGAGCACGCCTAGTGAAACTGCCAGTAACGAGCCATCATGCGTGACCACCGTGGATGACTACACGGACCAAGGGCTGATACTTGGAAATGAGTCAAGCAAACGCCCCCGAAGCGGCACAAGCTCCATCAATCGCAGGAGTGATATCACAGCCCACGGCCCATCCTCCCCTCTTCCTCGCCGCCCATTGAAGCGACCGAAACCCAGAAGCGAGTCAGGCGACTACACTGCAGAAAGTTCATCTGACACACCACTGATTCTCTCTACTGATGAAGATGTCATTACTACCCCATTGACTGCACAGTCAAGTCCACGCTGCCAGTACACGTACGATGACAAGCTGTCGGCAGAATACCTATCTTGTTGCTATCGCTACACAAAAGCTTTCAACTACTACCTCAAGATCTCGATTCCGTTCCAACACAAAACGCCTTCGGTCAAACAGCGACGCGCCAGGATGCTCGATATGGCAAGGACTGCCAAGAAACGGAGACTTTGTGAGATTGTGAGAGTGATGATGGAGTCTGAGCTCAAGATGAGCAAGGACCCTCTGATTGGGGAGGAACATAGCCCGTGCCCTGTCGATGGGGTTGAGATGAGTCCCATGCAATCCTTTTTATTCCACCGCCATCTTGCGCAGATTTATGCGCATAATGGAGATACCAGTCTTGAACAGAAACATCTTGACAAAGCCAGAAACTTCAGAAAGGCTTTCGATATACTTGGCCCAGAATCGATAGACCTTTGGACATTGTTGCGTCTCCAAGGAAAGAAATACCATGCTATTCCAGAGGGTCTGCTGAACTCAGTCGAATGGGACAATAAAATGTTCGCATCGGATATGGAGCGTTGCCTTACGCATTGTTGGCGCACGCTGAGAGATACTCAGTGTCCAAAGCCCTTCCCAGGCTATGACAAAGAGAGACTCGAGGGGATGAACCCGACGAAGATGAGTGATCTGGCTCTTCAAAAGAGGCCACTTCATCTTTGGAGAAAATCCAGTTTCCTATTTACCCACTTTTGGAAACACATCCAACTGGAACGTGAATCTCCTCTTCCGTGGGGCCAAAGCCTTCCTACAATTTCCGCGACACACTTCTTGATGGTTGTGAGCAGAATCATAGTTCAAAGGTCGCTTCTTATCTCTGAACCTAACAACAGTCTACTGGGACTTCAGCCCTCAGACGTGTCACTCTATTGTGAAATCATACCAGCGCTTCTTTATGACAACTCATTCACACCGAAACATGCCAAAAGGGAGTTTGCCACACAATTTATTGAGCATTACTCATGGTCTCCACCATCTGCTCGCAAGAGTGATCTCGCTAGAGAAGTTCAGACTCATCAGATGGAAGCCCTCGAATCAGTCTTGACCGTTAGATGCAGCCGCTCATCAACTCCTACTTCTACTCCATTGAAGGGGATGACAGCTTTACAGAAAATTCCAGGCAAGATTCGACGGGAATCGACTGACAATGAGTTTTCGGACTGGCTGATACAGCAGCACGAGCAGCTAGCCTCTCCTAACCAGAGAGGTACCATCATACATGTCGAAGGGGCCCTACATCCCCCGTCTTTCGGGTCTTCTAGTATTTCTTCTTATCTAAGATCATCTATATCTGCCCATCATATATACCTGAACGTGTTGAATGAAAACCCTACTCTCGCTAGATCCTTGGGGTCTCAGTCCTCGCGCTCTTCTCAAGTGTCAGGCTCAAGCTCACTTCAAAGGTTCAAAGCCGCAGCGCCGAATAGAAAAGACCAACCAGATACAACTTTGGGGTCTGGAATTCATGAACTCCTCCGGCGTTTGGAGGATGGGGAGCTATCATGGGGAGATTGCCCGTGGGATGATTATTTCCAGTCATTGGAGCGCCCCGAGCCCAGAAGAGATTTGAAATCGGCCATGCCAACTTTAATAGAGGAGGGATCGGCTATACCAGAGGAGGAGAAGGAAAAGTCAACAACAAGGTGGAAGATAGGGAAACTACTAAAAGGTAAAGTTAAAGCAGATGTAGGCGGCTCAGAATAGTTTCCAGCAGCCTCGGCACATGATTACCGCATCAGTTAGAATAGAGCCCTAATAAAACACATAGAAAGACAGAAGAAGAGACTTCAAGACCGATAGATTCCAGTTTTTGAAATCCGGAGAAAGAATCATTCTCTGTATAGCGCCGCCATTGAAAAACCATGATTTGATATTTGTCGCTAGTTATACGTGTAATTAATAAGGAAAGGATATTGAAAGTAGAAAATAGAAAATCATCGACTCGTTGAAGAGTCCGCCTTGGTAACTTCGACTGTCGTTATCATAGTCTTTGTGATACCACTTTGATACTGGCCCCTGTATCCTGCATTGCCAGCACTCTCATCACTTGACCTCCCCTCGATCTCTGTCTGCACTGTCGTCCTGTTCATCACTCCAGAAGGACTGGCTATCCTATCTCGAAGCTCATACTCCTGCTGACCAATATTGATGGCCTTTTGACTGCTTGTCTCGTCATCACACCGTTTACCACTGGACAAGACATGCCAGTTCTTGCCGCTGCGCATAGTGCCGCTTCGTAGAGTACCTCGACCATAGTTTGTATTGCCTGTTGTTGGCGTCTTTTTGGAGTTCTTGCCATACATGCTGCCAAGGAAGCTTCGGAACAACGGCCGCAAACATGGTAGACTGCCTGCGATGATACCGACGTTGAGCTCAACGCTGGTCCAGATTGTGATGTTGCGAGAGTCCCATAGCCAGTCACCAAGCTTGCCGTAATTGGTGATGTATCCAAGCTTGGTAAAGGCAGCGGCACAGGCAAACACACCAAGACTGAGAATGCCAATAAGGGTTACCCGTGTGCGGAAGTGTACGTTGAGTTTCCAAAGCATGGGTGTTGGAATGATAATAGCGAAGAGGAGATCAGTCAAGATATTAAACGCGGAGTTTGTGTACGATAGTGATTGTAATGTCTTTTGTGACCAGCATTTCGACGGCACGGTTGGATCCCAGAGGACACGAATGTCTGTACATTGAAAGATGAGAGTCTATAGCAGAAAATATTAGTCATTTGAAATGAAGGCCGTGGAAGATGTATGGCTTACAAAGAAACATCCAATGGTGTAGATGGACATGAAGATCATAATAGACAGAATCAACCATTTGTAGAACTTGGTAGACGCAATTCGGAGGAGGGCGCACCCGACAGACAATTTGACTACGCAGATTGCTATCAAGAAAATTGGCTGACTTATGAAGTTCAACTTCATTCCTATCATGTAGACATCTGGATCAACATCGCCAATGTGCTTTCCGCCCCCGTAAGCAAGCTGTGCGAAGATGACGCCTTGGCCTGCCCAGGATAGTGCGATGGTGAATATCATGAAGGCATCCTAAGTACAGGTGATTAGAAAGATTGAGGGCTTGGAACGGAAGAACTGAGAATAAAAAGGGGATGGAATAAACGAGATGAGGCATTAACACAACTTACATCCCAGCCAAGGTTGCGAATCATAAACAACCGTACGTAAACGCGAGCCGAAACAACAATAGTCGCCAACGCGATAACTAGAATCGTAGAAGCAAGAATATCGACCGCTCCATTCTCATCAGGATTAGAAGGGAGCTTAACCTGAGGGTCCATGATGGCCGAGGGAAGGATGTACAAAGACCCAAGAACTTGGGACGATGGAGAAGGGGCGGGATGATAATAAGAAAAAGAAACACGCATCAGAGAGGGGGCAGCCAGGGGGGTTCTCTATCGATCCTTTACGTCAAGTGCACCACGTTCTCGACAGGGTATTTGACGAGCTAGAACACGAAATCTCCACTGACCAGGAGATCAAGTCAAAGAGTATGCATACTGCCTTGGCTGTGAGTCCACTAGAAGCCATCTGCCATTGCTTTGACGCAGCTCAACCACCAAATGTAATCAAAGATTCTACACATATTTCTGCTCTAAACATAACCCTTGCATTGCCACCGTGACTCCGACGCTCAGTTGCATCATACGAGTCCCCTAACGGGGAGTCTGACCCTGGCCGGAGGTAACTGGCCTTACCAGGATTGGATTGATACATCTGCAGGTCCTCTGGATAAAGGACTTATGAAACGCTCAGGTCTCGCTCTTATTCTGCATTCAGGCTAACGCCGAGGCTAATAGAGAAGGTCGAAGTAAATATCTGTAGCGGCCAATGCGGTGCAGGTCTTGGCGGCCCACCCGACGAGGAGAGCGAGGGTATCTCGACCTGAGTACGGATACCTATATTATATGTGTGATATGCATTTCTACTGCATGATCTTGCCTATTTCATCATGTACTCAGATGCAACTCGGCGATCGAAAATGGGTGGGCTATCATCTGTTCTCAAAGTGAAACATCTAGGTGACATCGAGTGATTCGCGAGGGAGATCGACATAACGATCAGCAACAACCTTTTACTAGTCAGTCATGCTAGTCTAGTCGCCGGAGAAAAGTAAAGTGGTCAAAACACAAATCTTTGGTCCCGTCACTAACGGGAACGTCAATGTTCGTGCCCGAGATGCTATGGACCCAAAAACTCCACTCATCTCGGCACGGAATGTTCCGGATCATCAACCCTATTTCTTCCTGGCGTCAAAGCGTCAATCTAGCGCTCACCTACGCTATTACTCCAGCATCTTTATACTCTCCTGAAAATCCAGGGCTCTGGAATGCGACAAGAACGTCGGTCCATGGCTTCAGCTGCAGAATCATGCATTTCGCGAGACAAGACCTACCGCCATCAGCACTCTATTCCCCTGAATTAAGAATCGTCCGGTGGCGTAGTTGGTTCACCCCTGCAACGCCAAAGCTAATGCAACCCCGCTCATGGGTCCCTAAATCGGATTAGATCTAAACTATAACTTATCTGGCTGAACGAACCGAACCCCTCCATCTCGGCAACAAGGGACGGACTTTTACGAGTCGACAGAAAAGTTCTCTTCTGCTGTTGGCTCAAGGGTCTTAGTCAACGACCCTGCCTTCGCCTCGGGGTAATATTCCCATTAGAGATGTAAGCGTACTCGCTCCAATTGATAGGCCCTAGGCCAAGATCCATGGGTTGGCCCTGAACGATTATGCGTGGTAATCCTTGACCTGGAAATGCAGGAGAGGGGAAAATGTCCAAGGGGATGATACAGTAGTATATAGCTCATCACATTTCTGCATCCAAGACAGTCTTCACTCACTGGTCCTTCAAGCCAAACACCGGTGCTGCAAAGAAGATCCCTGCCCTTTCTTTTCGTCCCTTCTTTCTCTTGTCAAAGTTGCCATCATGCGTGCTGGCTTCATCTCCCTCCTGGCCCTTAACGCCGCTGGAGTTTTGGCTGCCCCCCAAGCCACCACCGTTGACTCCTCTGCACCCGAGGTCACCAACCTCGATCAGCTCGCTGATCTCGCTGCTGCTGCGTATGAGACTGCCCAGGACCTCGCTGGGGACAAGACAAAGCGTGACAGTACCTGCAACTGGAGCAACGTCCGTGTCCGACGGGAATGGTAAGTTGCCCGTCCTTTTCTAGCATCATCTCCTCTAACATTTGCTACAGGGGCACCCTCTCCAAGAAAGAGAAGAAGTCTTACATCGACGCTGTCAAGTGTCTCCAGTCCAAGCCTTCCAAGTCTCCTGCGTCTTTTGCCGCTGGTGCCAAGACGCGTTTCGATGACTGGGTTGCTGTGCATCTGAACCAAACTCAGACGATCCACTACACTGGTAACTTCCTCACATGGCACCGATACTTCACTTGGCTGTATGAGGAGGCTCTTCGAAATGAGTGTGGCTACAAGGGAACTCAGCCTGTAAGTAAACTCACCATGCTACTGAACTACTCTCACTAATATTCTTATAGTACTGGGACTGGTCTCTTACTGCCCTCAGCGGCCTCAACAAGTCTCCTGTCTTCGATGGCAGTGACTTGTCGCTCTCTGGTGACGGTGAATTCATCCCTAACGAGCCCGATATCGTTCTCGGTGCCTCAAGTGGTCTTCCCCCCGTCTACCTTTCGGCTGGCTCTGGCGGCGGCTGTGTCAAGTCGGGCCCTTTCAAGGACATGAAGGTCAATCTAGGCCCTGCCGCTCTTGACCTTCCCGGCGGTGTTGTCGCTGCCAACCCCAACCCTCTGGACTACAACCCTCGCTGCTTGAAGCGTGATCTCAGCGACTCCGTCAACAAGCGTTTCGCTAATGCTACATCTGTTCTTAACAACATCCTCAAGCCCAAGACTGTTCTGGATTTCCAAATGCAGATGCAGGGTGTTCCCGGCACTGGTGACATTGGTATCCACGGAGGTGGTCACTACTCTCTCGGCGGTGATCCCGGTCGAGATGTCTTCACTTCTCCCGGTGATCCTGCTTTCTACCTGCACCACTCTATGATTGACCGTGTCTGGTGGATCTGGCAGATGCTTGACCCCAAGGAGCGTGTTCACGGCAAGGATGCCGTGCAGGGCACAAACACTTTCCTCAACATGCCTCCCAGCGCTGAGACTACACTTGATGATTATGTCAATATTGGCTGGGTTGGACCTGAGCGACAGATCAAGGATCTGATGAGCACGCTTTCCGGACCATTCTGCTACGTGTATCTGTAGAAAATAGCAGAATGTTATCTTGTACATAGCACGTATTCACCTTCATCCGCTAAGCGTTTTATTATTAGACAAATAGACTTTAATGCTGTCGATTGAGTTCTATCTGTGATCATCTTCTGGGTTGCGTCAGGACCCCAGTAGTTCATCCTCGTTTCCCTGAGATCTTCACCTGCAACTTCCGTAACACCAATACTACCAAAGACGGGGTCTTGGGTCTCATACAGCTATCTTTGGAGAAGCACTTAGCAACAGGGTATGGTGCAACCGTCCCTTGGCATCGGGTAAGCGTTCAAGCGAAGCTCGTTCAAGTTCCAGACCCACGGGTTCAATGAGTTCCCCCTGATAAGCTTGCTTGCCGGGGCATTTTCCTCAAGCAGTTCTCGGTGTAACCCTACACAATTCATCGCTGAGAAAAGTGCCAACTGATTCTTGGCACATGCTGCCATACCCCGGCATTTGTGGGTGCATCATGCCATCTACCATCCCGAAAGAGATCACGGTCTGATGCAACCCTTTCCCCGCGCAAACCTTGAGGGTGGTTGGTATTCGCTACCCCTCTGGCCCCCCTGCATTCAGCGAATGTTACCAAGCCGCCGTGGCTTTTACAACCCGGCCCTATACATGTCATCTTATGCATTGCCAAGTTCGGGCTTTTGGATTTGTTTGCTCGGAGGAATACTTCCTAGTTTCCTTTGTCCTCGGGTAAAGTGGCCGGCTCGGCGTTATGCACCCTTGCGTGAATTTATACAACTTTGTTGCTCGGAAATATCAAAGTTTATTGAACTTCTAACCCATCTAAGATTTACCATAGTCATAAAACCCTCGCCCGCTCTTAACGCCTAGATTACCCTCATCCAAGAACTTCTGTAGATATTCTCGGGGTGCACTTGGGATGTTTCCTCTCGCATCCGCATAATGCTGCTCAATATCGAGAACAACATCCAAACCAACAACATCCATCTGCTCAAAGGGCCCCTTGGGTGTTTTCAATACTCCTTTGAAAATATTATCTATCTCTTCCGGTGTTGCAGCGCTTTCAGAGGCTGCGAGGAGGGCTTCTCTTTTGATGGCTGCCCATATTCTGATGGAATTGAATTAGATATTGTGAAAAGCAAATTTTATGAGCCCTTACCTGTTGTAGATGTATCCCATTGATGGTGACTTCACATGAAACGGTGAGAACCCGTGGGCTTTGCATTGCTCCATCATCAATGTGATGTACGAAGGATTGGTTGTTTCATGGCCCATGATCTCGATTTCTAGTCTTTGTCAGTAACGTATCTTGTAGCTCGCCCAGTGTATGTTTCCTACCGGGCGTCTCAGGCGGCCAGTCTACATCATTTTAGTCAGTATAGGTATTTTGCCAGCTTCCGAACACTTACAAGAATGGGCGCTTAGAAAACGACTCTCGTTTCTCAGGTTAAGACCCTT
Organism: Fusarium mundagurra; assembly: GCA_013396205.1. Taxonomy (NCBI): domain Eukaryota; kingdom Fungi; phylum Ascomycota; class Sordariomycetes; order Hypocreales; family Nectriaceae; genus Fusarium; species Fusarium mundagurra. The sequence goes on along the minus strand of JAAOAN010000478.1, from coordinate 124,489 downwards.
CAATATCTCCGAACAGGAATAACTACTCGAGTTTGACGCAATGATAGTATCTCGTGGAGCTAGTGAATCAAGCTCTGAGATGACCTTCGTCTTGAGCTCGATTTGCTCGGGTACACACTTTTCAGTCAGCTTTTGATCATTTGTAACATCAGAGTTGTTTACTTCGACTACCAACCAAGCAGCTTGAAGAGCCTCGCGCAAGGTTTCGGGAGAATGAGTGATGATTCTACCCCAAGAAATATTTCTGCTGCTTGAACTTTGTCGAAACTCCTCAATGGCCTTGATGCTGGCTTGAAGTTGGGCTTCTTGGCCGTCGACTAGATGGACATCATTTCCTCTACTCGACCACTGAGATATGGTTGTCATTAAAGAATTCACGAAGGACAAGAAACTATTGAGGTGACACATACCATGAACGCAAGGCGTCTTCCTTGAGTGCCCGCTCCAATCAAAGTGACGGCCGTCCTTGGAGTTGATGTCAGAACCATATTGGAATACTAAGAGAATCAATTTGTTTGAAAGCTTGGATGTATTCGACTGAGGAGAAGAAGTTGAAATAGAAGCAAGGAAATAGATGCTCCAGTAGATCTTGCTCAGCAGCAAATGATCGTCATCACTTCGGATCCGGTCCATGATACCCCAGAAACTCAGTTAGTGGGTGGCGAACATCTCCACTCCATTTCGACCATCGGATCCGAGACAAAATCAGGATAATTGTAACCGAAATTTGACTCTGAGGTCAGTGGCTGAATTCGCTTGAGTTGGGGTAATTCGATTACTTATTCCGCATCGCGGAAATTCACAGCGCCAAGTCCATGGCCCTCGGTGTGATTCAACCCAACCACCTTCTGCAATCAAACATAGTATTTGAATCACTTGAATAAGGGGCTTGCATTTCAAGTCAGCCGATGGGAACGTGTGGTATTTAGACTAAAATACTATGATGTGCACTATCATCCGCCGTCGTTGAGAACTTTGCTATCGCTGCCCGCACAGACTTTGAGCTCTGCGGCAAATGCCTCAACGTCCTCTCCAACGTGGACAATAAACTCTGATAAGTTTCTTCGGTGATTTTTCCAATGCCAAAGTCGCGGTCAATGGCTTTCCTCAGTAACTGCACCCCAGCAACGGCATGGTGAGGATATGGATCAATAGACACGATCGGTACTGTGAATACCGATTGCCTCCTAGTCAAACCATCGCCCTCGATTGAATCGAGAGGTCGTTTTAGTGTGAAAGTGTTGTGCAAGCCGAATGCTAGAGTGTTCATCACCGTGTTCTCAGCATCGATACATATGTCGGTTATGTCTGATAGTAAGTCTTGGCGATCAGTGGCTTCGATGATGTCTACTAGCATGAGTATGCTGAGATGGTAGTGAAGCATAAGAGAAACTACAGAGGTAGTCAGCAGAGGTTTTGTTTTTAGGGCTACTTAAACTTACACCATCGAAGCTTTGTCTGTTGCCCGAGAAAAGGCATGCGTTTATGACATTCATCTAAAAGCGGGCGGTAAATGATGCCAAATTGTTTCACAGAGTCAACTACGGCCAGGTATGCTCTCCGAACTTCTGACTCGTCATGGCCATCTCTCAGAGCTTCTTTGAAAATGGCAGTGACTTTCCACCCAAGAAGCTTCCAAGAGGCCCCGGCAGCAATAATTTGATTCGCCCTTTCATCTGTCATGTCTGAGCTACCTTGCTTCCACTGGCGGGCGTTCTCATCGAACATCTTGGCACAAGTTTTGACGAGACGCCATGGGAGTTCAGATTCGAAGCCGAATAGACCTGAAGATAGAAGTGAGCGACAGTTGAGGGTGAGAGATGCGGAGGTGTCGAATGTCAAAGCAGCCCAGTATACAGTACTTTCGGCGTTAATGAAGCCTGATGTTTCGATTGACTCTGGTGTCGTAACAATAGCTTGGGACTTGAGAGACGGAGAAACTTTGGAACCGCTGAATTGTAGATTTCTTTGACGTGCACGTAATGTTTGTATCTGCTGCAAGGCTGCATGAACACAAGCCTGGCCGGAAATTCCATCTGCCTCCTCGTCCTCTGAGATGCCCTCTGGTATCGGCGTTAGAGCGAACAGAAGCAGAGATAGCATTGACCGGTAGGCTGGCCTGTTGATGACACGTAACATATCCCTTCGGGCATGCCTCCACAGAGTCTGGACAAGACTGCAGTGGTCCTCGTTGGAATTTGGCTCTGGAGATGTAACAGGGAGCCATCGTGCTGCAAATGCTGAAATGGTGCTCTGGAGAGACTGTTCAATGTCTCTACTTCGGCCGACTAGTTGACTGTCTCCAGTATCTACTATGCACCCATCGAGATGGCGACAGAGGTCAGATATGCTGACGTATTTGTCTGCTAGATTGTGGCCGAACCTGCTCATGTAAGTATAAGTGTAAGTGGTAGAGACTCTTGGTTGGTGCGTACAAGAAAGGGCAAGCATATCTTCCCATCCAAGAGCCAAAGACCGCCTCGAAGCCTTCTCTGTACAGAGTATCGAGCCATCTAAAGTCCACATTTTCCATGCTGACACTCTCATCCGAATTTCTTATGGGACTTGGACACCATGGCAAAGATGCTGACTCGGACATTGCCGTTACGGTTAGGCTATCTCTGTAGGTATCATGGTCTAGGTCATTAGCAGGGCCTGGATCAAATCCCGACTCATGGGAAGTATCCGTGACTCGACTGCCGCGTGTTGATGATGTGTCACTTGTAGGTTGTGTTGTCCCTCGACGCGACCTACGCTTTACTCCGTTGCTCGTCTTGGCATTCTGAAGCCACTGTGTGAAGCGTTAATCATCTATTGGCAAGTTTGAAACTGAAATTACGTACCTTGAAGGTGCACGCATGGTGACGGTTCCGACAGCGTGTACACGAAGAAGTCCCTTCGCTGCTCTGGGCGTCACAAGCCACACGCGATCTACGACACTCGTCGCAGCTGGAGAACTGAGTACGACGTGTAACGAGACCCGCTGGCATATCGGATCCACTATAGTCTACAGGTGAGAGTTGCAGTGGTAGCAATTCGCGATTCAGGAGTGAATCTCGGATCCGGAAGATGTTTGTTGGGAATGAAAAGAGTCCACTTTATTTGGGAGAGAGAACAGTGAAGTCTTTCATCAGATGATGCGGGGTAATGCAGATCCCCCAGTTCATTACAGTTCAGGTTTTGTATGGGGTTCACATTCAAGGTTAGACCGTTTTGACGGTTAGATGGCCTTATTTCTTACCACTTTGGAGGTGACGTCTTCAGTGCTCGGTTGGTAAAAAGGGGGAGAGGGTGAAATTACGGTTGAAAGCTTAATTTTGGAGAAACTCTTGTTCTTTCGTCTGTCTTGGTTTGTAACGGGCGCCGCCACATTCTGTTAGGTAACGCTGATGGCTGGCGAGAAAAGGGAACCATGTGTTGACAGGGATCTTCGGAACCGAGGCCATGACACTTACTCTTTGTTATGACGTACAAGCTTTTGCATTGTCGAAACCCATCTTGTAGTCAAGAGCTGGAAGCTGAAACCACGAGAAATTCACGATGACAATAGAGACGCGCATAAGATGAAGAGTAATATGATAGTATCTCACTGTTGTAGCAGATTGATCTGAGATTCGCAATCCACAATCGAACCATGATCAAGAATGACTCGCTCATTCGACACAACCATCGGATCCGGTTCCAACCATTACCCGTCTCTCAGTTCCTTATTCCAGATAAGCGTTTCCCGCCCTCTACCGTTAGCACTATTCTGCCCCCTCCCCCGTCTCCATCTACCGCGTGCGTGCGTTCCTCGCAAGCCTCTTACGATCCCTTCACTCAAGATCAGCAACATTAGACATTGCGGGGAAATCATGGGGAAGACAAGGGTGACGCGACATACTTAAGTTGGCTGATCGTCCCATCTTTTCTTTCCATTTCCAAAACAGAGACACAGACATTCTTCGCCATCATCATGACTTCTTATTCTACTCCCCCAAATGAGAAGGCTGAGGTCTTTGAGGCCGAAGCTGCTGGCAGAGGACAGGTCGATCGTATTGATGCTATGGCTACGGCACCTGGTACAACCCTCGAGTCGTTTTCTCATCTTGATGAGAAGAAGATTCTTCGCAAGGTTTGTTCTGGACACCAATATTTACTACCTTATTACTAAAGAAAGACTCTCAGATGGACATGCGATTGATTCCCATGCTCGCACTTCTTTACCTCCTCTCCTTTCTCGACCGTAAGTTTACCGCAACACTCACTATGACGCCCAGCTAATCATGCAACCACAGGAGGAAACATCGGAAACGCAAAGATCGAGGGCCTCCAAGAAGATCTCAAAATGAGCCCGGACCAATACAACTGGTGTCTCACCGTTTTCTTCTTTACATACGCCGCCTTCGAAGTCCCGTCGAATCTCCTACTCAAGAAACTCCGCCCAAGCGTTTGGCTCCCTACAATCATGATTGCTTGGGGTATCGTGATGACACTCATGGGAATTGTTCAGAACTACCATGGTCTTCTCATCGCGCGCATCTTTCTTGGTGTCACTGAGGCCGGTCTCTTCCCCGGTGTCGCTGTATGTCTACGTCACTTCTCCAATCTCTTTTGGTCAACTAACCTGTTTTAAGTACTACCTCACAATGTGGTACTGCCGTCACGAAATCCAATTCCGACAGGCTCTCTTCTTCTCTGCAGCTTCTATCGCCGGTGCATTTAGCGGTCTTCTGGCCTTTGGCATCGCAAAGATGGACGGTGTTGGAGGTCTTGAAGGATGGCGCTGGATCTTCATTCTCGAGGGAATCGTTACCGTTCTTGTTGCCATTTTTGCCTTCTGGGCACTTTACGACTTCCCTGAGACTGCAAGCTTCTTGACTGAAGAGGAGCGCGCTTTCGTCGTGTTCAGACTCAAGTATCAGGGTCAGCAAAAGGCTGCGGGACAGAGTCAATCCCGTGTTGCGCAGGCCGATGAGTTCAAGTGGGAGTATGTCTGGGCGGCGTTTAAGGATTGGCAGATTTGGGTCAACATCTTTGTTTACTGGGGTGTAAGTCAGATATGAGCTGCTGTGGCATGAGTACTGCTAACCGTGACAGATTGTCTGCCCACTCTACGGCATCAGTCTTTTCTTGCCCACCATCATTCGAAACCTTGGCTACAGTTCTAGCAAGGCCCAGCTTATGACGGTTCCTATTTACATCACTGCAGCTATCCTGGCTGTTATTGTCGCTTGGACATCAGACCGAGTTGGCAAGAGAAGTCCGTTCATCGTGTCTTTTCTCTGCATCATGGTTGTTGGCTTTACGATGCAAGTTGTCTACAAAGTCACATTGCTCCTGTTCATGCTAACATTCTCAGGTGTATTTCTACCCACAACCCAAAGGTCGTCTACGCAGGTGTCTTCATCGCAGCCTGCGCCATCTATCCTGCGTTCCCTGGAGTTATCACTTGGCTGGCCAACAATCTGTCAGGAAGTTACAAGCGCAGTGTTGGAATGGCGATTCAGATTGGAGTTGGAAATCTCGGCGGCGTAAGTACAAACTTTTCCCGGTAACAATGCTCTTCCCATTAACAAACTCAGGCTATGGCGTCAAACTTTTACCGACAAAAGGATGGGCCTCGCTATATTTTAGGTCACGCCTTGGAACTGGGTTTCATTGGCGGGGGTATCATTGCGGCTCTAATCTTGATCTTCAGCTACAGCCGCATCAACAAGAGCCGTGACAGGAGAATGGCAGCTGGTGAACATGAGACGATCTCTGAGGAGGAACTTTCAGCCAAGGGAGACAAGGCTGTGACTTGGCGATATATGCACTAAATGTACTTAGTTTAGCCGTGGATTGAATTAAATAATGGAATGAGCTTTGTCGTGTTGATGACCTCCTCAACTAGCCGATGCATAAGGGAAACTACAGACAGAGCGAAGTCAGTCTAGGTAGTTTAGACTAGTCTAGTTTAGTTTACACTCAGTCATTCTCCTTGCGCGCCCTTGGTTTAACTTTGCGGCCCCACCCCACCTAACCCCGCCTCGTTGTCGTTGTCGTTGTCATTGACGCCCGAATTTCATCGTTGGATAGTTATTTAGAGTAAAGTCAATCCCTATCGACCTTGAGTCAAGCAAATAGCCTTCACGTCTACCTTCAAAATGTCCCTCTATGCTCGGCAACTCAACATCAATGACCTAGAGCGGTCGCTGGCCGTTGAAACTGCCGCGTTTCCTCCCGCCGAGGCCGCCACTCGTGAAAAGGTTGTGAGATCCATAACAGACAGACCCGAGGGTTGAATCTAACCTTGATCTAGATTGAGTATCGCTTAACAGTCTGTCCTGAGATATGCATTGGCCTCTTTCTTCGTGCTGGCGCCAGCTTGCCGTCTCCCATTCCTCATGACATCCCATTCGTGGAGGATTCGACATCCAGTGACGATGTGCTCCTCGCGCATGTCATCTCTACTAAAACGACTAACAAACCCGTCAAAGATGAAGATATGGACTACCCCCTCAACTGGAAAGAAGATCCCCAAGGTGACTACGCCGTGGGCCACAACAAGAATGGACGAACCATTGCTCTCCATGCTCTTGCTGTTGCACCCGATTACCAGAGGGTCGGGCTGGGCAAGACCATTATGCGCGTTTATATCCAAAGAACAAAGTCACTCAATGCTGCGGATCGTATATCTATCTTGACGTACGACCGTCTTGTTCCGTACTACCAGAGACTTGGATTTGAGCACTATGGGAAGAGCGAGTCTGAATATGCTGGGGTGGCTTGGCATGATCTTGTGAGTGACATCAACAACAAGAGCAGAAAGACCAAGGCTAACTGGGATATAGTCTTACATACTATCTTCGCCTCTGTGATAAACCCCAACCATAGTGATATTAGATGTGCCTCGGCAATGGACTTCACGTTGAAGAGGCTCGCGTGGTCCAGAATACAAGAGCAGCAAATCCATTGTTCCATTTTGTGTCCAGCTACATACTTTCCACCAAGGCATCTTCGGTGAAGACTAAGCGACGAATGATAAACTGGGCCGTGACATTTTCCCCAAATGGAATCCAACGATGTGTGTTGACTCATCACATCTGAAAGACGGCCTCGGTTGACCAAGTCAGCCGTCATTCGCCGAGCTGGATTGAGATATCTTCAATCTTCCCTAGCTCAATTCATACACAGCACTCTGGCCGGTGGATGGAAGGCTTTCAGATTCTTGGCCTATCTCAATACTCATGGGTTCGCTGCAAAGCCGTCCCTTCTTATCAGCTAGCCATGTGTCAGCGTCGAGATACTTTACTCTGGGTTGGCAATCATACTGCAATAAACTTCGACAGTGGCTAGTCCGACCTCTATCCGAAGATCAAATTTGATCGGAACTTTGGGCTTTGGAGCCAGATGGAGTCTTGATAGGACATCTCCTCCTCCAGTCTTCTCGGGCTCACCAATACGCGACAAGTTCACTCTGAGGACTGAATGGACGCGAAAGTTATCTGTGTATGTTAGTATTTACCATGCGCCATCCGGGGTCAGAGGCTTACCCTCAAGAGTCAACCGGTCGATGTCGCTCTCGAAGCTGTGGAGAATCGCGAGCTCCCACATCCGCTTGTCGGGTGGCAGATCCGCACTGAAGTACGCCGTCTGTTCATGAACGGCGACTCGGTCAGGGACAAGTTCCCCTTGTACCGTCACGTCAGCAAAGGCAGTTCGATGACATCAATCTCAATGGTGGAGTTTTACCTTGACGAGAACCCATTCCACTTCTCCCCCAGGCTTCTGGCCCTTGGGGGCGCGCAGAAATGCTCGCTTCATGAAACTGCGGAAGTGACTCTTCTTAATTTCACCTGTCAATGACTGTGACGCCACGCCTATTGAGACTCGGTTGTAGCGTCGTGGGAAGAGCTCTGGGTTACGGCCCGCATTGTGGACCAGGCCCATGCAAACAGCAAGTCGAGGCTCAGCTGACATGACGACTTTGGGTTTCGCTGCAGGTTTGAACGGCAATTCTTCGATAAATTCTCGGATCTTTCCTCGAACGTAGCGGGAGCTTCCAAGCCCACCAGCGAGGACAATGTAGTCCTGCGTAATCAGAGACAGCTCTCATTCACGGATGTCTGGATTGTTTCGGGACTTACGAGGTGGTTTTCTGAGTTGGTCCCGCTGTCTGTCACGAATGCTCTGACAAAACGCCGAATCTCCTCATTAATTACATCAATCTGGTGATTGAACAAAGAACCGAAAGATTCACTAAACCTAATGAGAAACATATCTCTTTTGATATGGAAGGAGCTTACCCAGTCAGAACAAAGGTAGCTGGCGGGGAAGAGTCCTTTGAGTCATGTCGAGCGCTGTTCTTCAAGGGAATATCGAAATTCAAGTCACCAAATGTATCGGGGTCAAATGCGTGTTTTTCCATGTGGAAAAGGTTGCTGTTTCGCATGTCCAAGCTAACATCCTCGATGTCTCTTGTCAAAGAATCGCGCTTGTCCTGAAGGTAGGTTACTACCATTCTCTGGAAGTCTCGGTCAATGTACGTGGAGCCAGTTTTACAGGCTAAGAAAGTTAGCTCATGCCTTTAGGAAAGAGAAAGAGAAAGGACTACCTGTTGGTGGTGCTAGTTCCATGGCTTGGGGCGGTTTCTCATAACTATCGTCCATCTTCAACAGGCAGAAATCCTTTAGAGGTTAGCGCCAGCAATGTCACAATATCTGCAGGGGGGCAAAGTTACAGTAGTTCCCCCGCCAGCATCAACGATCAAGACATTTTCACCGTTCTGTGAGGTAGATATGAGTTATGGTTTTCCTGAAGGCTTTGGCTCACTAACCTTGAGTTTGTAATCCGAATTTGGTACGCAAATCTCATATGCAGCGACCGCTTGCGGCTCTGTCATGGTGACTCTAACGCTGCGAAGGCCCTCCTTTTCGAAGCCAGATTCACGAATGAGCTGCGTAAAATCATGGACAACAGCCGGGTCCCATAGGGCGGGTACACTAAAAAGGAATAAAACCCGGGTTTCTTCGAAACGTTGACCTAGTAAAGCGGGTGTAAACCGCTGCGTGCTTAATTCACGAAATAAGCAGGTTAGAAAGTCTTTATACTTTCTCTTAGTCCCAACTTGAACCTTATCAGTATCAACTGCTCCAAGGTCGACTTTAAACCATTCGTGCAGTTCATAATGCTCGACAGAGTCGTCGGGGACCTCCATTCCCCATCCAACGAGCTTCGGCGGCTGATCGTGGGGATTGTAGAAGACTCGCGTGGGTGTCTTTGGATCCTTCTCATCGATGCCCCATCCCAGGGCAGTCACTTTACCATAACCTTTACGTCTGTACGCAACACCGGTACCTGTTAATGGGGTCAGAAGCCCACATTATCGCTGTGGTTATTCAGACTTTTAGGGTGGACCAGATCACATACCGCTCATTCCAACGTCGATCCCAACAACGAGATCTTCTGCCATAATTCTGGCTTATTGGTCGATTTTGGCTGAGGAATATTGAAGATGAAGCGAGAAGGAGGAAGAAAAACTATTAATCCCCTCTACCACAATTGAGAGGGACAGTAAAATTCTTGACGCGGTGCTGCGTGTTCTACACCGCTGAGTGAAGGAATACACAGTTTCGAGTAGCATGCCGTCCCATCCCGTCCCGTCCCTCCTATCATCACGCCCACTTTCATTTCCCGCTCTTATTGAGAAGGTATCACAAATGAGTTATTACGGGTGTGTCACAACGGCAATAGACTTAAGCCCGAGAGGGCGAGCTGGCCCTGGCCCAGGCCTAGGCTCACGCCAAGCCAGCCACATTGCTCCACCAACTGAGACGACTCCTTTGACCAAAATATGTTTGCTCACGCGCGGTGTGATCATTCTTGAGCTAGTGGGATATTGTTGTTGGTCTCTTAGGCTGGACTTGAGTCCCCAATTGCCAGTTCCACTTATGGCCGCCCATCCCTCTCTTCACTTGGGTTTCTCAATTCTCCTCTTCTTTCACCTTCATTCAACCGCAGGAGCAACTCCATTTAATTCATACTGAGATCTCCCATCAGGTGTCCCTACAGCTATGGCTTATTCGTTTGTTGAGTCGTTCTTTATCGGCTGGGCTGTTGGGGTCTGCACGATCTCCCTCGTCGTCGCAATCATCGTTCTAGCTTTGCGAGGGACTGTACGTGGAGCCTCTTTCTTCTCTTGGCTAAGCAATAATCGCAACCCTGATGTTGCTGAAACCTCTTCCAAACAAAAAACTGCAGCTGCGAATGTTCCTGCTCCTCAGCAAGTCCCAGAGAGCCAGGTTATCCGCAGTCCGATGAATCCAAATCCTATCACCGAGTCGCACAGGGAGTTAGCTCACCGTGTCATGGATGTCCGTGGGCCCAAAGGGATCAGGGAGAATGTTGAAGGGTTCGAGTGCCTGATCGAAAGCTTTTGCCGTAATCTTATTTATGGCCACGGAAATGTCTATACCGCGTCAGTGCCAACCATCGAGAGATCCTTGTTCAATGACGATGAACTTGTCCGCCTTGCCGGTAATCCTCCCGAAGGTGACACGTGGTCAGAGTTGATATGCGATCGAGACACTCGATACTACGCCATATGGAACTTCCTCGTCCGACTGCTCTACAGACGAATGGATCCAGACTGCAATGTTGAAGAATGTCTGTTGCCGCCAGAAGTCTCAACATGCTTTCAGTTCATCCCTGAGCGACAATTCGCTCACAGTAAGTTCAATATTCATATCGCTGCTGCGGTGGACTCTACTGACATAATCTCAGGGGAGGACTGTATCTCGGTCTGGAGAGAGATTCTGTTCATGATGCTCATGGATCGGTACAGAATGGTAAACCAACCCGCGACCGGTCTCGATAAGGATGACCCGCGGCGAGAGAGGATTGGCCCTATGGCTTCCGAAGTCGCCAACGCCCTGAATGTGGAGCTTCTAGATGCTCGTGGCCGTTCGGGTGCTGATTTAAAGAAGAATTTGACCGGTATATTCGGCATCGCAGCAAACTGTGCTCTTATCTTCTTCGGGCAACCCTCTGTGTGGGAAGCCGACTGGGATTCGGACCCAGGTCGTCTCGTTGCTCCTAGGATCAGGTTCATGTGGAATGGCCAGGTCAAATGGACCAGGCCTGCTACCGTGTACAACGGCCCCCCCGGGGCTCCCATCGTGGAGCGTGAGATTTTGCCACATCCTAAGCCAAACTACAGAGGACGAATCTGGACGCGTGACGAGTTGCGAGCTTTAGTTGCTGCAGAGAGAGCTTAGAGGGCTTATATTCCCACAGAGAACTTAGTACTTCTGATATCTGATGCAACAGTTTGTATTTAGCTTGTTATTGAGAACCAATTTATCCCCTTTGTAAAAGAACAGAAGTGTAACAAATAATCCACTCATTTTCGGGTGTCAAACAACATGGAGAGCAGTCACCCAAGAGCGAGCATTACCGCCTGCAGCCTTTGACTGGACACGGAGTCAAGGCGCTGTACGCCACGGATCTCCTTCATGCAACAGCATACGGTTTAATTTGCATGCCGTAGCTGGCGTTGTTATGCGCTAGTTGCCGTTGGCAACTGTCATATGGCAAAGACGTGTTGTACCAAGCACTGTGAGTGTCGTACAAGCGAGGGGGCTGGGCTTAGATGAAGGACTTTGAACCGCGCGCTCAATCATCGGCAACATTTGTGTAGGCTGATTGCGGTCGCAAAACATATTCGATAAATTACAGTATCCGTAAATGACTCCACCTCCTCCGTCTATGCTGCAATACCGTCTGAAACTCTTCCCGTCCTGTGTGACATGGACCAAGATCAGGACCTCTATTGATGGGAAAGGGAGGGAAAACAGAAGCTCCATCAGACCAAAATACATGACAACTGACCAAACATCCAGCATTCATCCTGGGCTGACAACCCCCCAAACCCCTCAACAGCGACGTCCCTCTTTCCCTTCCATTTCATTCACGGGAGCTCCTTTGCTTTGGGCTTCAGGCTTCTGGGAGGCATGCTGCAAGCCCGTGTCGGATCTTTCTTTTCCTTGGCCACCTCAGCCGCGTTTCTCGGCTGAATTTGGTGCATGACATTGATCGCGGCGACGAGAGATGAATGGCTGGCTCCAAGAGTCTTGCCCCACTCCTCCCATTTTTTCTGATCTTGCAGCTTTTGTGCGAGGGCGCGCAGCGTTGCCTGTTCGATGTCTTCCTTGGGCACGTTCTTGGAGTATTCCTTGAGGGCCGCTCCCGTCCTGTCGATTGTGCCGTTGATCCAGGCCAGAGTGTCATCGTGCTCGGAAGCCAAAGTGAAAAGAGATGTTCTCAGCTTCTTGGCATATTGAAGGTCGTGCTTGGTTTGCTCAACCAATCTTGCGCACGCCTGGGCATCCTGCTTCAAGTCGCTAGCAGAGAGCCCAATGTCTACCAGGGCTTTGGCCAATTTCAACACCTCCCAGGCGATGGGAATCGCGGCTTCAGCCCCTGACATTGTGGTGGGTGGCTTTTGTTGTGTGTATGATGATTTTGTAGGTTTGTTGTTTTTTTGGGTACAGAATACTCTGTCGGCTTGGTCGGGCAAGCGATGTCAGATTGAGTCGAGATTGATGAGAAGAGACTGACGAAGGGGATCTGATCCTTACATTATCTTCAGAGTGCAGATTACAGTCATTATAATCATCCAGTGACCGGCAGTTCGTAGCTATGTGCTCCTTACAATACAGCTCTAAGCGCAGTTTCGTCTCTTAGCTTTGGCGTGAAGCCCAGCCGGTGTGGCCGAAGAACAAAGAAATAAACACAGCAATTAGTATCATGGCTTCATTTGGAAACGCTTCAGATAAAAGCAGTGAAACTATCCCATGTCCATGGCAGAAGCCACTGCCACGTTATCAGAATGGATATCATCTCTCTGCAGTGCAGGATATGGCGATTTCGGCCCAGGGTTCAACAAATGATGGCAAATCCTACCTCTTTTTCTACGCTCATCATGTTCATCATGAAGTATTTGAGGCCTTTTTGTGGTTGAAAAGCATTTATTCTTGCCCTGGGTTGCTCACAGAGGTTGCTGGGTGGCTAATTATCACGGGGATCACCGCGCAGGCAGCCAAGTGACAAGTCAGAAAGGCGGTGGTGAAAATGGTTAGTCTATCCTTTTCTTCTACGCATGATCTAACGACAATACCAAAGCCCAAGGGTTACGGTAGGTCACCAGACGTTACTCTTGACTGCGAATGGACAGCAAGGCGGTAAAGTCATCTCTGGGCTTGTTAGGCTGCCGGTTGTTGGTACTTCTGATTGGCGAGGTTTACAGCTAGGTTTCAAGTATAATATATCAAAAGATACCTAAGATACAAACCCCTGCCATAACTAGCAACGGTAAAACGCGGAAACCCGAATGGGGAGTGTCTGGTGTTGTTCTTTTTGCTTTTTCCTTGAGTCCAAGCGCTTGGCAGATGATTGATTCTGTTTCACGGAACACAGCTGGCACCTAACCATGGCTCAATGGGCTGGCTGGCTGGGTCAAATTACTGATAGAATGATAGTGTAGTCATTCATTTGTTTACATATGGTCCGCCGTTTTGGATGATCAGAACCGGTCAGAACCATGCGAACTGGGCGTCTTGGCTCGAGCTCCATTTCAATTGAACTACTGCGCCAGTACCCATGATTCCACGCTGCTGTAGTGTAGCTCACCGCGTGGTACTAGGTAACATCGGAGTGAGTGGCTAAAGATGGCACGGTGCTGTTTTTCATGAACAAGAGCCCTCTCACTTACCAGAGCCTAGCTGCTGGCTTACTGACCTTGTATAATACATAGAATGGCGGCCAGTGGCCAGATGTGACTGTACCGTTGACTCTTTTCTTGTGGTGAAGACGTGTTGCCCGAAGCAATGCCAATGTTGCGGGAGAAAAGGAGGGACTTGCAGGGACTTGCGGTAGGAACCGAGGCTGACATATCACAATCACATCCTGTTCAGTCCAGTTTTGAATTGCAAATTGCATTAACAAGTGACAGAAACTTTCTATGAACTAGCACCGTACCTCCCGCTCCTCCACGCCACCTGAGTGCTATCCGGCATGTTTCCCTCTTTTTCAGGGCACGAAAAGCTCTAGTGCCTTGGACATGCCCAAACTGATCCTCCGCAGAAGCAAGAAACTAACAAAAGAACAAGAAAAAAAAAGCAGATGAGACGCTCCTTGAGAGCAAGCACATGACAAGAAAATGGACGATCCAGTTAAAAATCACAGGCGGTAAACCCCCTCGTCCTCGACTGCAAGGCTTCGCTTAGGCACCTAGAATTCAGGAGGCATGCTGCTTCTCCACGCTGGCTCTAGGTTCTGCTTCTGCATCAACCTGAGCTAGTGCATAGTGTTAATAGCTGCCATGAGAGAAGAATAGTTAGCTCCAAGAACCTGGCTCTGCTCTTCCCGCTCTCTCTTATTTCCCTTCAGAGCTGCACCTGTATCATTCTTGTTCGGGACATAGCCGTTAAACTTAGCAAGATTGTTCTAGATTTCGGAGATTGTGCCGCAAATCCAGACGAGCATGCCATCATGCTTTCGAACCAAATCTCTCGACTGAGTGAGGAGAGCTTGAGCGTAGTCGACATCATGCTTGATTTAATCGGCCAATCGCTCACTCGCATGATGCTATTTTCCTTTCAAGAAGGCCTTGATAGATTCCTTCACAGGGTGCTTCTTGACGTCGTCCTTTGCAACAAGATTTTTATCCTTCTTGACGTCTCCATTAGCTGCTTTCTGGGTGTTCTAGGGATCGTCCATTAGAAGTCGAGGGGTTGATGGTGATTGGGAATTGTTGATATCTTGGAAAGTGGACATGTTGATTGATATCTTGGTGTATGAGTAGTTGATTGCGGTTGCAGTTGTTTGTTGAGTAGTTGATTGCAGTTGTTTGTTTAGTAGTTGATTCGAGTTGTTGTGATGATAAGTGGCAGGAGTTGGGATTACATTGGTTTTCAGTATTGATCTCCAGCTCATACGATTGAGCTTCAGGTAGTGAACATATTCCGAGCTCAATCTTACACCCGCTCACTGTTCAAACAAACAACCAACTCAATGTGTGGCAGACATGCTTTATCCAAACTTTTGAGTTGGTTTGTTCTTTTTGGCCTTTGTTGTCTCCCTTTTGACAAACGCAGTGCAATGACCCCCATGTGGTTATTGGTGTGGTCATGAGACCCCGACATGCCAACCGGCCCCATTTCTAAAAATGACTTTCTACGTTGCTAGAATTGGAGGCTCCCTTCTGAATGGAAGCTTGAGCCAGGATGTTGAAACTTGGCCCTTTGTTGGCACAACAACCTTTGCCCCAAACGGTATGTCTATTGGCAAACAAATGCAGTGTTCATGTATGTTCTTTCAGACTAGCGCATACCAAGACGCCTCCGCCATTCTCTGAGGTGGTGTCCAGTCATTACCAGTACCATCATCATCGCCACCAACGTTTGTAAAGTTTGGGCAAACAACACAAAGAAGTTCCCGTTTAGGCTACCGAGTCTACTCATGCGCATCAAGCATGTCCATCATGCAGGCGACGGTCCAGTGATAACAACGTCGTATTGACATAGAATGAAGGTTTCTTTCCCACCACCAACAGTCCGATAACTTCTTGGTGTCTTCAAGGTAAGCAAACAACGAGATCAGTAGTTCCAGGATGTTTGACTAAATCATAACGACGTTTCTATTAATAGGCCCGCATTCAGCCTATCACTTGATCTCAGGTTGGTAGGTCTGGATACTACTACATATAAACACCGTCTTAAACGCCAGATAAACCACTTTAATTTCGGTATGGATGCCTTTGCTCAACAAATGATACTCTATCTGTTAAATCCAGTGTACCCCCAGAGACCTCGCGCTGTGATGGCAGCTCTTTGCGACGGGAATAACATCAATCCGGTCTAGGCAACGTGGCGGAGTGGTTATCGCGACAGCCTCGAATTCTCTCGTAAGCTGTTTCCTTCGGGAGCGCAGGTTCGAATCCTGCCGTTGTCGATGTCTTTTTTGTCTTTTGATATATATCGTCTTTGCGTCTTTGGTGTTAGAAATGGCAATGCTTTTTGCGAGTGAGGGGGCCTTGCATAGGCCGAGATACTCGGACATTTATTAATTATTAACTATAATAAACTTTAAGAAAGTATATATCTTATTATATACTTACTCTATAAAAGAGTATTTAATATCTTGCTAGTAATACTAGCTGAGTTCTATAGATATCCAGGACAAATGCATTTCATTGTTGGTTCAGACAACAGCAACCATGACTACACTCGTCCCGACACGAGTCAACTGATGTTCAGCTCGCCAACAAGAGCAACAACAGAAGCAAACCCGGCATCGGTAGTCGGTCTGATTGAAAGCATACCAGCGCCGAGATCCCACTCAGCAACATGGGCATTCTCCTCAGTAGCCTTATCCGGGCTGCCATCCGGCGTAGCAGGAATACCGAAAACTCTAACAGAGCCACCAGAAGACTTGGCTTCCTCAAACAAGCTGTCGATCTGCCCCGCAACCTTCCAATCTCGGATGTAGACCTTGAAGCCGAGGTTCCTCACAACAACGAGATAGTCTGGGAAGGCAAGGTTGCGGGACTCTTCAGAGGCGGTGTCTGATAACTGATAGCGTCGTCCCGGGCTGGGAACGTTCCTAGAACCAAATTAGCATATGCGAATCTTGCTGGATAAGTAGAACTTACCAATCACCAGCCGGGACACAGATGGTTTGAATTTCATCATACGAGAATTGCACGTCGAGGTTAGTATCGGTGTCCATTGAACCGAAAGCCACACTTTTCTCGTTGGTACTTCCTTTGCCGGTAGAGAAAGACAGCCATGGTCCATAGGAGAATGCGTCTGTGGATGCATGTCCAAAGTCGGACTCGCTGACCTCTCTGCCATCAGCAACGTTGATCTGGGTAGAAGAGTCACCGTCGCCAACGCCGTTCATCCAGTGTTCAACTTGGGCAGTGTACTGAAGAGACATCCATTCAGGTACATATGTGATGGCGTGCGGTGTTCTGTCTCTCTCAAGGAGTTCACGGGTGATGTCGGCTGAGGCGTGACAAGCAGGCATCGTGATGCTATCGAGGTTAGGAATCGGGCAAAATGCTTCGTAAGATGATATCTCACCCTGGGACTGACTGCCCGCCGATCAGGGCCTTGACGATTCGGTTGAGATCCCTGGCTAGCGAACTAGCAGTTGGTCCACCAATGTTGAGGAGGGTGGCCTGGTAGTCTGCAGCTGCGGCCTCAACCTTTTGCTTGGCTGCCGAATATGCAGGAGCATGCGATGGCCACCATTGAGAAAAGTCTTGTTCGCCCGTGAGGCCATAGCCTTCTTCTTTTTCAAAGGTCTCCAGGGCACCATCTCTCTCGCGCAAGGCCTGGTCAAGTGCGCTCGCCAATGTTCGGCCTATCGTGGCTACACGGACTTGGTCACCCTCGCCCTATGACGTATTAGAGGAAGTAATTGTTGCACAATCAATTCACGTACAATCTTGACTGTCATCAGATATCTAGTCTTGGTCAATTACATGCGCACTGTATGGTGACGAGGTGCTTACTCGAGCAAACATTGAGTATAAGTTTTATGATGAGCCGGATCATAGAAGAGATCATTAGTCTGTAAGAAATTGTTGATGATGTTGTTGATTCCATAGTTCGTATAGGCCGGGTCGATACCTTGTGACGCGACTGGTGCCTTTTGCGCATGCTTTGTGAAAAACAAAGCAGGCTTATGTCCAGGCAGACCACCAACAGCATTCTGCACAGCCTTGCAGTATGCCAGCCACAAATACTTGTCGACTTCGTTGGTAGCCATATTTAGCAGTAGGTAGATATTCGAGAGGGAAAACACGTGGAACGCAAAGCAAGATTAGGATGGAGAGTCGCAGAGCGAGCGCGGGATAGGGATGGAGACGCGGCTTTAAGAGGAATCTGAGCAAGCCATGTCTCTCCCATGGGTAATCACATATTGGCTCTGACTAGTTCTAGGCCCAAAGTGATCTGAGGTCTGCAGATGCGCTAGTCTCGTAGCCCCAAACTTTCTCAGGCACCATCAACTTTGGCCTCGCTTCGTAACAATAGATCTGATTTCTGGGGACTCGGCTATAGATCCGCTTCAGATGGTGCGGGTAATTCGAGACGCGACTTCATAGTAGCTCCATCCGCTTTACTGCGAACTCTCTAGTCACGTCCGCGAATGCGGTTTTAATTTGCCATCTTCTCTAACCGAAGTGTCTGAGAAGGGTCCGAGCCTTGTGGGAGAGGGGATCATGCACAGCTGACAGCCTCCCTTGCCTTGTCGCAAATTAGCACAAGCAATAATGCCCGGGGTCCGATGAACAAAATGCTACTGTATCCGTATGTACATGTACCCCAAAAAGGCTAAGAAGCCACCATTCCATAGGTAGTTCGGCGTTTTTTGTTCGTTCCCCGCGTAACCGGCAACACAATTGGTGGCTTGCGATAAGGTAAGTTACCTAGATAGGTACTCGGAGACCACAAATCCCATTTGCGGATTGTTAACGCAAAGTTAAGGCTGTGCGACGAAAAATTGTTCTTTTGGAATGTATCGACTGGTCAGTGTGACATGCTATTTGTTGGTTGGTAGCAGGGTTGTTGGCGATGGTGATACACAAAGGATGGTGTGCCTGTCGTTCGTATCGCTACCCCTGCATCTCACCATCCAATCGACGATTAATCCTGCTCTTGACCTTACTAGGCATAAAATGCATAAAGACACCACCCGAATCTTATGTACCAATATGATGGCGGACCGGCACGCTGGGTCAGTTCAAGCGCCACAACACGTTCTCGGCCGGACCATGACCATGGCTAGACGAGCCAACAGCTCGGATAAGGCCCAACAAGCGGGTAATGACAGACTAGAATGCGGCTCATTCGTGGTTTTGGACTAGAACTGAAGCGGTGCAAGATGTAACAATTGTCTGTTAGAAATTGTCCAAGAAGCCGCATCTGGAAAATTCTATGGAGTATTGCTGTAGTCAATGAAAGGGATTTGGCTTTGGTGTTATTCTAGCCGGATGTTGTTCACAAGGGACTTTTCTAGAATCTAGATGATTGAATCTGACAAGTATGAGAACTTGAAAAGTACAAGTATATACCCTGTTTGATTTGTCCTGACCATTCCACGCATGTATAGGGCCCCCATAAGGCTGAGCGAATTGAGTTTATGGCAGCCCTATCTGCTATCTTAAAATTTTTGGCCATCCTTATGTCGTAGATTGGAAATTGAGGTCGGCAAAAGAAAGGGGAATGAAATAAATATAGGAATATGAATGGACAGCACATCATCATTCACACAACTCCGGCTTCATTTCAAAGCTACCCTGAAGATTGATCACTTCTTGAGGGCGCGAATGCTTCAGAGTTCTGGGGCGTTAATCGGATTCCCTGTGACTAATATCTCCTACTAATAGAGAGCTTACAAAAAGCTGATGTGTTGTTAATGGGATGTTCTTTTGCGAATGGCTTTGGTCCAATATAAAGCGGCTAGGACACTTATTTTTCGTGCGTTTCATATCCACGGGTTTGAACCAATTAAGCTCGCTTTTGTATCCGAAATTAGCAAAGTCAAGCCGAAGGTCTGCTGCATTAGATTCAAAGGAAATTAAAGTCTCCTGTGAGAAGCCCTCAGTCACCGATTCACGGGCAAAAACTCCACAAAGGTACGTAAATTCTCCCGGACAGCGCATCGGGAGGGCATTCCTTTCAACCGCAAGGTATCTTTTCAAACGGCGCCTCTAGCTTTTCAATGGCAGTCACATAAATCAACGAAATGGTAGGAGTATCTGAGTAAGTAAATAACATCCTATAATGCAAGAGCGTGATGATATCTCTTCTTGGTTTATCTGGTGATTGGTCGGGAAAACGACCTAGAAAGCTACGGAAAAGGTTTTGACTGCTCTTGCCTACCATGATAAAGTGACGAAGGGCATAGATACAAAAATTTGAGCTTGGACATGAATCTATGAAGCTGTTGAAACCTGTCCTGGTCTGTCTATTATCTGCTTGTAGTACTTGAAACGTGCAGCATTGGTCTAGAAAACCACTACGTCAACTTTAGTATAAGCTTGAAAACATCCTTCAAACCTTCAACCAATGAGAAGGACCAATTTCAAATACAGAATATGCATACGCATGTCCCTATCTCGATTTTCAAAATGACATCGTGAAGATCCCTCGCGATGTGGGCTCCCACCTCCCGACGAAAACCCCCACAATCCGCGTGTCTCCCTTGACCTGCGTGTTCACAAGCCAATCGTCGTCACCTCTTTTGCCTGACTCGTTTTACATTCTCCGCTATAGGCTGGCCCTAAACTAGACCTCGGCAGTGCTTTTTAGGTGCCGTCTATGCTTCATTCTTAGCCTGGCAGCTTTATTCGGAGAAATTGACCGTTTGGACATTTTCCGTAATATTAACGCGTCACAGCGTGTCCATGCGCCTCTTGACAATGCGAATATGCAGCCTCAGTGCCACTCGGTATGTGGGTTGTTGTTGAGGTCAAGAGGCGGTGGAAATCGAGCTTCACGATAGATATAAAGAATGGGTTTCTGCAGTTGAATCACAATCTCGATACCCTCATCACTCGCATCAGTCTCTTCCAAATCGTTCTCTAACCAGTATCAACTATCATTGAAATCATCACTATGCCTTCTTTCAAGAGCCTCCTCACCACCTTTGCCCTCGCGGCTAGTATCGTCTCGGCCCATCCAGGACATGATAATGCTCACGAAGCCGCTGAACGTCGCGAGTTTCTTAGCTCTGTCAAGCGATCCTCCCTCGCCCACTGCGCCTCCAAGCTTCGAGCTCGTGGTGTTGAGGCCCGCAACATCGCCCGTCGTTCGGCCCAGGTTAACAAGGCTCGCCAGAAGCGAAACTTGAAGAAGCGCGATGCTGATACCGTCTTGAACACTTCTCATAACAAGACTTCTCAAGGCTTCAGCCCTTGTACTACCCCTTCGGTCCTGTTTGCCAGTATCAACTCTTGTGTTTTGACTCCCGAAGTCACTCAGGGTCCTTACTGTAAGTAATTTCTGTTTTCTTGTTTCAGGGACTTTAGGCTAACATAATCCAGACGTGGCCGGCGAATACGTTCGTGAGAACATCATTGAAGATCAGGAGGGTCTTAATATTGTCCTGGACTACCAGGTTATTGACGTCGAGACCTGCGATCCTGTCCCCGATGTCTACCTGGAGATGTGGCACTGTAACTCCACTGGTGTATACTCTGGTATCGTTGCCAACGGCAATGGAGATAGCTCTGATACGTCCAACATTGACCAGACTTGGCTTCGAGGCATTCAGAAGACCGACTCTGATGGTGTTGCTCAGTTCGAGTCTATCTTCCCTGGTCACTACACCAGCCGTGCTACTCATATCCACGTCATGGTTCATACCAACGCGACTCTCCTCGCCAACCAGACCCTGGGCCGAGACAACTACGCCAGCCACGTTGGACAAGCCTTCTTCGACCAAGACCTCATCTCCCAAGTCGAAACCCTCGAGCCTTATGCTTCCAACACCCAGGAACTTACCCTCAACGCAGATGATGGTATTCTGAGCGAAGAGACGAATACCGATGGTGTCGACCCCGTCATGGAGTACACTCTTCTCGGCGACAGCATCAGTGACGGTCTTTTCGCCTGGCTCGCTTTCGGCATCAACTCCACCCAGTCCAGCTCTGTCTCCCCTGCTGCCTACTACTTCAAGGAGGGAGGTGTAGCCAACGAGAACTCCGGCGGCGGTATGGGCGGATCTCCTCCCTCCGGTGCTGCTCCTGGAGGTACACCTCCGGCGAAGATTGACGAGTAAGACAATCATACTGTGAAATGAATCCGGGATACGACCGGTTGGATCCACGGGTGTGGATACTGCTAGAATACCGATCTGCCCGGTTTTGCCGACGACGCTGGGAAGTTGGGAGATGTTTTGATGAGCCTGGGCAAGCGATTTGCGATTTGTTGGTGAAGTGCCTGCTTGGTCTGGAACTAAGTTCATCGTTTAGAAATTTTGTACAAGTGTTTATAGATTTACTACAGAAAGAAAAGAATTTGTTGATCAAGCTCCACGCCACTCATACCACCTGATGAATGAATAATCGGAACGGGAATGGGAATGGGTTTATAATACAATTTGACTAGTAAATGGACGCTTGATTGATCTTCGGTCGTGAGACATCTATATCCAGAAGGCCACGACCAGACCACCAAGAATACTCAGTATCCACGTCGCTGCCTCTGACTTTTTAAATTGAGCCTTCTTGTATCCAAATCCCAGATCAAACACCAAGTGTCGAATGCCATTGATAAAATGATATGAGAACGGAAATCCCAGCAGTCCAAACTTGATTGCGGCCTTGGCAGCGAAAGGCAACGCGCCAAAAGCCGTCACCAAAGCAGCAGAGTCGAATCCCATTCCAAGATAAGGAGCTACAGCATGGGCGCATAGAGTCAGGTAAGCTGTACCTCCTACAGCAAGGCCTGTTATCCGAGTCCACGCTGATGCACTGAACCAGACTTGACCGACCTTGTAGATTGTCAGGTTTGGAGTGACCGGGCGGTTGAGGCGTTGTTTGACAAGAATGTCATGGCCTTCTTTCTGGTTCATGTGAATAAGCGCTGGGCGTTCTCTGAAGGGAAATCATAAGGGACTTAGAGAGAAACCAAGAGGGTGTTCAAAATGGGAACTCACCTTGCTTCCTGGGACAACAGACGGGCCAAAGCTAATTTCGGGACGCTCTGGTTGAAGAAGACTCCTGGTCATCCAGTGGCTATTGAGAAGCTTCAGCAAAGCTACTGCCATTACATTTCTAAGTTCAGGTGTTTTACCTCTCATGGCACTAAGGCCAAGTCGTTGTATACTCATTGTGACTAACCAGTGACAACAAATGTCAATCCCAGAGTACTTTTAGACGAGTCGATTACACATTGAATGGAAGTCTGAGAAACAAGATCTGATCTATAAAAGCACGAGTCTCTCTTTTACTCACACGTGATTCTCGCTTTTCGCGTCTTTGACTTATTCCGACACAGCCGCCGAGAACATCGGTGTTTGTTGTACGACCTGCCGGATATAAGATGCCGGATGAAGGACATCGACCATACCGGACAATTGCTCAGATCATGGTTACTGGTCAAAGCAAGAAATATCCAGGCTACTTCAAATAAAAACCTTTCATCTCGACGCTTAAACA
The DNA here is from genome assembly GCA_013396205.1 of Fusarium mundagurra. Taxonomy (NCBI): domain Eukaryota; kingdom Fungi; phylum Ascomycota; class Sordariomycetes; order Hypocreales; family Nectriaceae; genus Fusarium; species Fusarium mundagurra. The sequence continues at coordinate 101,292 of JAAOAN010000478.1, read as the reverse complement.
AGCCTGTGGTGGTGGTGATGTGCTCTCTGGAACCAAAACACTGAAAGAAAAAGCAAAAAAGACATCGACAACGGCAGGATTCGAACCTGCGCTCCCGAAGGAAACAGCTTACGAGAGAATTCGAGGCTGTCGCGATAACCACTCCGCCACGTTGCCAGGTGTAATTTGATGTTTCTCACGATCAAACTCCGGTGTAACAACCCCAAACGTGCAGTTTTCGCGAGACGATGAAGGCATGTCGAGACTAGTATCATCTAACTTCAGCAAACGGCATACTTCATCACCACAGCAAATTTCCAAAGAATCGCAAGTCAAGGAACCCATTGCCCAGCTCGCTGTTGGTGTATCGGTCCAACCATTGCATTGATTGGCTCGACTTACACTCGATATAAGGTTGAAGATAAGGTTATTAGTCATGCACCGTGATTCACGATCCAGGAAGGAGCACCTTCTATTTTTCGCACCTCAATTAAACGACCACGTTTTCCTGACTAATTTCCATGTAACGAACCTAACTTCATGAATGATTGGTAAAGATTGCCCTTCGTAATTAAAATCGAGACGCCCGACTTGTTTCATGGTTTTCAGCTGATCCCCAAATCGTGCTGGTTTGAATGCAATGAACAAGGATGGATCCATGATCGAGAAGGGCTGACTAGGTCATTTTATCGCTCTCGATCCCACAAGAAGCTTAAGTACCTGCTTATCTCCCCAGCCAGTAGTGAAAGTGGATGTTCATTCATTCAAGCTCATACTTTCTATTGATCCGGCGACGTTGACATGCGTGCCTTTCCGTCAACATTTGTCAGTCTAGGCCTCGCAGTCTTGGCAACTGCCTCCGACGAAGATGTCGTGTCGTTCCCCGCCATCGGCGAAGTCGACATCGTATTTCCTCAGGAAGATACATACGCCGCCGAAGCGCCATTTCCCGTCATCTTCGGCCTTCAAAACGCCCCAGTCTTGACGACCTTCAGCGGTACACTCAACTGGGAACTTAACTGTGCATATACACTATCGGGCATCGGTCGACTATACTTGGACGTTTTGCCTGACTCGGAGCCATATTACTTTCTCAACATTAGCAAAGCCATCGCTGATGCTGACGAGGGTGACCAGTTTCAGTACTGGCGCGGCGAAGAAGACTCTTGTATCCTCAGGTGGGATTTGCGGTGGACCACCGTCTGCGAGCCACGCAAAGATGGTAGTCTTCTCTTGAAGAACAATCAGTTCGAGCGATCTGGGAACGTAACTTTTACTCTTCGCCCTGGCGCAAAGACTGCACGCAAGGCTATCGCCAAGTACGATGGATGCGCTATTGGGGGAACTGCGGTGAAGGTTGAGCGCAATCATACAGTTGGTTGTCCCATCCTTGCCGAAGACGCCTCGCCGAAACCGAAGCCTTGTGGTTTGGATGTTAAAAAGGCCCGCAGTAGTCTTGCTGAGGCTGTTGTGAAACCTACCACGAGCTTGACCGCGCTGCCCAGCAAAACGATGGATGCAGGCATGGATGCATCAGGTACTGGGACAGATGGTGCCTCAGTGCCATCTAACACTGGAGGGGCCTCTGGTCAAAGCAACGGAAGTGGAAAGGATGATAATGGTGCACAAGTATTGGGTAGTAGCAAAGGCGGGCTCTTGACTTTGTTTACTGCTTTGGTCACTAATATGCTTCTCGAGCTAGTCATATAAATTCAGTAGCATGGATATGAAGATAGACTAGTTGAATCAGTTGTCCCAACCGTAGCCTCGACATCTGAATCTCAACAGAAAAGGCATGGCTGCATGAGATTTCACCGCCATCATCACAAGTCGTTTTAGCACTTGGTCAGTACACTTTCTGTTGACAAGAGAAGCCAAGTTACCATACTAGTCCGCGACATAGTTGTTGATACCATCCAAGAAAGCCTATACTTGACTGTGCTGGTACCTAGCTTCATCCTGACTTGAGCTATGGAGTCTTAAGCACCCTGGACCGGTATCAAGCATAGGCTTGGATGGATACTAAATCTAAACGACCTAGTTTCTCTCTCAAAATTGCCGTTTCTGTCGATAGATACTGCTTTTTAGCTTTCTAGGATGGAGTCGCAGACACGGCATGCACGGTTATCCATGCCGGCCGAGGGCCGAGACCAATAACAAGTCCTCAAGCTTACAATTTCTGTCTAATGGCTGTAATAATATCTTCTTGAATTATTAAGTGGAAAGGGCTGTCTTTATTTCAACGTTATCTCATCTGTGTGTATATAAACATGCGACGACCTCATTCCAATGACGGGTAAGTTTCACACTACCTTCTTCCAACACCACTCAAGGTACTCTCGGTTATCTGAATACAAACTTCCCGATCCCCAATATATCTCTATTCATATCCTTACAACATGTCCTCAGTAAAATATACCACTCCTCCCGGCTTCACCCAAACTCTTTCTGATGCCGTCCACTACTCTCAAGCCGTAGACCTCGGCAACGGCCACTTCAAAATCTCAGGCCAAGGCGGCTGGAATTCCAAAGGCGAAATATCCACCGACGCCAATAAAGAAACCGAACAGACCATTCAAAACGTCGATGATGTTCTCAAAGCAGCTGGTCTTCGTGGATGGGAAGACGTCTATTACATACGCAGCTATCATACCGATATTGACGCCACACTATCTCCTCTAGCTGAGGCTCTTAAGAGGCGAATTCCTGACAATCGACCTGGAGGTGTTGTGTTGGGCGTTGCGAAGTTGGCTCTGCCAGGTATGACGCTGGAAATTGAGGTCGATGCTAAGAGTTCGAACTCAAGGGGGCCATCAGCGAAGATCTAACCTCGATCAACCCTATCGAATGATTTAGAACATTAGATAACTACATCGATATACTCCAAGAGCTCTTCTGTGAAATCTAACAGTCATATTCATATCATTATATCCTTCCATATATCGCTAAATCATCCAGAATCGTCATTCATGATCCATTACCTCTCCAGACATCCTCGAATCGACACTTCCTGCATTTCACTGTACAGCTCAAATTCCCTCTTGACCTGGCATCCAAGACTCTCCTCGAAAAATCCCTGATCCGCTTCTGCAACATGACTCAACCCGCCATCTTCTCCTAGGTTTGAATGAAAGATTCCGGCTGCGCTAACAGGCAAGAAATCCTCATATGTAATCGGCTCAGCCTTAACGGCCCCGGAGCTGACAAGACTGTCGATGCTTGCATCAGAGTCTTTTGGTAGCTTAGAAATAGGACTGTATGTAAAGTATGCAAGATTCTCTTTTCGAATGGTTTCCAGGTCATCGGGGAACTTCTGGAAAACCTCTGCAAGAATCTGCTCCTTCGAACCAGACTTGGGATCAGACGTGAGCTCAGCTACAGACCCTCGCCACTCGTTGATAAGATCATCATATAGACGCCTTCCCTTGGGCGTCAAAGCCATTCCTCGCTGCTCGATCTCTCCAAATCTCGCCTTGTGGCTTCCTCCAGTTTCTTCTCCTTCAGAAAAAGCAATCGCTTCATCAAGGGCTAAGAAACTTGTTTGCCGAAGGAGGATAGGACAAAGCCTTGGTGGAGGTCCTTCTATGGCGTCTTTGGCTTGGAGGCCATATCGAAGCATTTCAACTTGTGCTGTTTCGATGTCGAGGACCCGGGGCGTCAGGTGATTGATGTGAGGTCCTTTGAAACAGACGACGTCTGCGATCAAGGGATGTGTTTTTCGAAGTGTTTTGTATGTTTTCATGTCAACTGTTGATGTTTTGTGCCATCTAAATGTTTCGAGAGCTTCTTTTATGAATTCCTTTGAAACCTCTTCTGAAAAAGACTTTTGTGACTCGAATATTTCGATCAACTGCACACATCGATCTGTAAAGATGTTGCGTTTCCGCAAAATATCAGCAGCCTGTGTCCGAAGGGTCTCATCCTCGATGAGCTCAAGCCGCAATAAAGATGTAAATACCCGAAAAGGGTTATAAGCCAAGGCCTCTTGTGTGAGCGGTCGAAAGCACGTTGCGTGAACCGGGAGATTGGCGACTGTAAGGTCGTAGTAGCCAACAGGATGCATGCCCATTACAGCGAATAATCGGCGCATCATGGCTAGTTCCTCTGGTGTTCCAAGTCTGATAGCTCCATGGCGTTCAACCTCGATACGGGGTTCAATGGGTTGATGTTTTTGGTGGTTGATATCGGATACCAGCTTGAGGAGTGTGCCATATTGGGGAACTTCACGCCGATACATGCTCGAAAGGGCAGAGGCAAACATGGCCCTGATAGCATCTGGACTGACCGGGTCTGTGACTGTCATTGTGACTGTGGTATATGGTATATTGTTGTTGCTGTTGCTGTAGAAGGGGTACTATTTGCGCGGTAAAGAGCAGTATGTTAAATTCAGATGTGTTATTGGGCTTATAATATCTAGAGCATAATTTAGATAAGCCAGAATACTATCATTTATATCTAATATCTCGGGCAACGAGACACGAATGCCGATGTTATCAGGTATCTTTTGGACGCCCTTTTGCTTGTAGTCATTCTCCACTGACAAGCCTCCAACGAATTAGATTACATGCTTTACTGATAAAGCGGAGGTCGCGCATCCGATAAGGCGGTCATGTGGTTCGGATGCGATAAAGAAAGGAAACAGAACCCGAGCGTTGGCTCGTCTCGCGTAGTAGGTATATGCCGACTCCGGTTATCGGCGCGATTGAGACTTTCCGAGTCACTGACTGGCTTGCCTGTTTTTTTGGGCTGAGTGATTCAAGATAAGGGTGCTGATAAGGAGACCAAGGTCTCACTCTCACAGAATATGTTGGGGATCCATCGGAAGATAACCGAGCTAGGTAGAGAACAGTCGCTCACTAGGTACTCAGCAAAACCTAGCAATCAGTCATGTAACAAATGGTATCATTATGGCTATCTCATATCAACTTCTCTGCAAAGCGTCCTCTACAGCTCAAATCCCAGATTTACATGAATAGCCTTGGATTGAGTGTAGGCATCCAGCGCATACTGTCCCAACTCACGACCAATTCCAGAAGACTTGTATCCGCCGAAGGGGATACCAAAGTGTGAATCGCCAGACGAGTTGATCCAGACCATGCCAGCCTGAAGCTTGCGAGCGACCTTGTGTGCCCGTGAGATCTTCTCGGTGAATAGAGCAGCTGCAAGACCATAGGATGTATCGTTAGCTTTGGCGATAGCTTCCTCGTCTGTTGAGAACTTGGTGATGGAGACAACGGGACCAAAGATCTCTTCCTTCATGATCTTCATGTCCTCGGTAGTCTGTTACTTGAGTCAGAATACCTTTCGGTGTTGTGGGAGCGGAAACTTACGTCTGCAAAGACTGTTGGCTGGAGGTAATAGCCCTTGTCGCCGTGCTTGCTACCACCATATAGAAGTCTAGCACCAGACTTGCGTCCCTCCTCAATATATGAGATGACTCGATCGAATTGGGTCTTGGAGACTTGAGGACCTTGGACTGTTGCTTCTTCAAAGGGAGAGCCGAGCTTGTCATTCTCTTTTGTGACCGCGACGAACTTCTCAAGGAACTTGTCGTAGATGTCCTCGTGCACGTAGATTCTCGAGGTGGATGTGCAAACCTGAGATATACTGTCAGTATCCATGTCGCTGTTCACTAGGCCACGAAGCTCACCTCTCCCTTGTTGTCCATGATTCCAAAGTGGCACCACTTAACAGCCTGCTCCAGCTCTGCATCCGCAAAGACAATTGAAGGACTCTTACCGCCACACTCAAGCGTGATGTTCTTCAGGTTGTTCGCGGCATCCTTCATAATAGCCCTGCCAGTGTTGGTGCTGCCTGTGAACGCAACCTTGTCAATGTCCATGTGTCCAGCAATAGCCTTGCCGGTCTGGGGACCAAGGCCAGGCAGGACATTGACAACACCAGCAGGGATACCAGCCTCCTTGACAAGATTACCGAAGTATAAAGCCGACAGAGGTGTCTGCTCGGCGGGCTTGAGGATGACTGTGTTACCGCATGCCAGCGCTGGCGCGACCTTCCAAGCGAGCATCATGAAAGGGAAGTTCCATGGGATGATCTGTCCGCAGACACCAAGAGGCTCTTGGAGGACGTATGCGAGCTTGGCGGGAGATGTCTCAATTGTCTTGCCGCTGATCTTGTCGGCGGCACCAGCGTAGTAACGGAAGACATTGTACGACTCGTCGAGATCGCCAGCGAGACAAGCGCTGAAAGGCTAGCGACATTGTCAGCGATGCAATTGGACGAAGGAGCCTTAATACGTACCTTGCCATTGTCAAAGGCGTCAATAGCAGCGATAAGCTCACGGTCGCGATCAATGAGATCAGCAAGCTTGTAAAGGAACGCGCCGCGGTCTACAGCAGCAAGCTCTGACCATTCACCCTCAAAAGCTTTGCGCGCAGCTTGGACAGCCTTGTCGACGTCTTCTTTTGAAGCTCCCTTGAGCTTGATGACTTCTTCCTCGGTGCTGGAACGTGTGAGTTCCAGTTCAATTGGGAGTTGAGGGCTGCTGGAAGCTTACACTGGGTTTGTCACTGTGAACTCGTCGCCTGAAGCAGCGACATACTCGTTGTTGATGAAGAGACCAGTCGGTTGGTCGTACTTCTTGCCGTTGGGCAATGTGATTGACGTAGTCGATGCCATTGTGAGATATACAAGAGACGCGAGGCAGGAAAGACAGAATTAGAGAAGTCTGAATGTAGAATAAGGTATGCAATGACGAAGGATGGGGTATGATCTTTTATAATGAGTGCGACCCATCAAACGACGGCGACTGTCCTCAGGGCTCACACACCCAATAAACTACCACCAACCAAGACACCATCACGTCCATCCATGTTTGCGGGGTTCACTCAGTCATGACAACTCCGCTGCACATTCAGCTGATAACACTTCAATTGGCCCCAAACCTTTCCTCATACAGTCTTTCATCATGTCCTAGTTCAAGTCAGGAAAGTATTCAGGCCAGAATGAGGGGCGGCACTAACGGTATCTGCAACCCCACGATGCGGGGGAACGTGGGCTATTCTCCTTTGGGTAACTTTTTGGGCCTCTTGCAATCCACAGGCAGGTCTTATCTCATACTGCATCTGGGATGTTTCTGGGCAATTCTGCGGGGAAAGGGAGATACAGCTCTCAAGAGTAAGGGAGTCAAACTGGAATAGGAATGTTGGGTGACCACTCGGTCGCTGTGGCATGACGAGGTGGCCGAGATGAAATCTTCATAATAGGTTCTGTGATCATCATAGCCAATGCGCCAAGATCTTGGGTGGTGGTATTGTGTATCATGTTGTGTAGTACATAAGGGCAACTGTGCCTCTGATACGAGCATCAAGCACAGCGACTGTTCAAAAGTCTGTACCTCTCAGTCACAAATCCCCAGCTCTATGTAAGCCTCTAACTTCCCCATCAGTCCCATATTGGTGCTTTACACAGTTAGACTTTCATCATGTCTCATCTCACCTACTACAACTACGAAGGTGTCGGCAAGACCAACAACAAAGAATACTCCTACTCACAAGCTGTCCGCGTCGGCAACAGCATCAAATGCTCCGGCCAAGGCGGATGGGACAACCAAGGCAACATCGACAAAGAAGATCTCAAGGGTCAAATTGACCTTGCGTTCAAGAACGTTGAGAAGAACCTGAAGGATGCTGGTGCAAGGGGTTGGGCAGACGTTCACTCCGTCAGAAGCCATCACATCTCCCTCTCGGGCTCTTTCGACCTCATGGTTGAGCAGTTTCGCAAGTGGATGCCTGATCATCAGCCAACTTGGACTTGTGTGGGTGTTACAGAGTTGGGTATTCCTGGTATGATCGTTGAGATTGAGGTAGAAGCCAACATCCAGCAGTAATTACGTAGCGAAACTTATTAAACTTATTTCTTCTTCATACCTCACATTTCCCTTGGCCTTTTTTCCACTTATTTCATTACTCTACAGCACAAACAGGGCGGCTGAAAAGGTTATCACTAGTCCCTATCTCACCTCCTTCTGGACCACGATACGCGCTCTTTATGAGCGCGCCGCCACTGGCCCGTCGCCACTGAGTGATTACGAACGGCACAAACTCTCCCAGTGGCCATCTCAATGAGAACAAGAATCATGCGGCTGAATTTCGTCTGAACCTATAGCTAAAACTGTTCAAGATCCTGGATCCATCTCACACTTTAAGGATAGCTCTAAGGCATTTCCATCTCTACATTCAGGCGGACCTTGGGTCTGGCTATGGGAACCTGGGAATCAAGCCGAGCAGTTCGAACAAACTAGGCCGCTAAAGATACATATCAAGCGTATAGCGCCGGTACTGACAGCACGGGTGGCGCAACGGGATGTAATCATCGGGCAAAGGCCGTACATAGCCATGGGGAAACACTTCACTTGGGGCAATTCAAGCTGAAGCTGGTCGTTCACAAAACTCAGAAGATGAACAACATAAGATCTTGCATCTAACTCCACGAGCATTTCAGATCGAGTCCTCGGTCCTTGCATAATGAGCGAAGGACTGGATGTGTAGCAACATGTTAGAAATGTCTGTCATGAGTGAGTGACCTATCCACATAGTTAGTAAGACTATACCAATTGCAATCAAGTAACAATATTTTCAAGAGCTACGGGAACTCTTTTATTTTTCCTCAAATATCTCTAACTCGTACGTGATATCAAAGTCATAGAATTTATGAAAGATCTACTTCTAGAAATTGAGTTAAAAAGTTAAAGTACAAAAGCCAGATCGATCATAATTTTCACCTATAAATTTCTCGTAAACAGAGCATGGTCTGGAAAGCAGGAGGCGTGTAGGAAAATGAACACTTCCCTTGATGTATTTAGGACACATCTCGGACTGGCCGAGAAGTTGAAAGGGTTGGGACGGACCTCGCCCAGCTCGAATTGAGATTCACTCATGGAAAGGATTTAGCAGTGGTTGTCTGGAATCCTTCAATATTCTGATAAGGCTTTGCGACCAATTAGGTTTCCAAGACATCCTGGCAAGCGTCATCTGGTGTTGCAGAAGCACGGCATCAAATCGGACCAGAAATGACTCACCACCAACTTAGTTTTCAAAGAAGCACTGAGCCATCTCAAGAACAGTCACCCTTTACCAAACCACTTTTTCTTCACAAAATGGCTTCCGCATATAGTCAAGAGCAACTGTCACAGTTCCTCGAGTACATCAATCTTCCTAAAGCGCTGCAACAAGACCTTCGGCCTTCTTTGATGCTCTTGAAAGCCTTGGACACTCACTCGCTAGCCACGTTCCCGTATGAAAACCTGTCTCTACACTATAATGCCACACATAGTATCGACCTCGATCCTCAACATCTTTTTCGAAAGATGGTGACAGATAGACGTGGCCGCGGCGGTTTCTGTATGGAGATTGCGATCTTGTACAACCACATTCTTCGGGCTATACGATTCGATGCATATACTGCTGGAGTACGAACTCGGGGGAGACTTGAGGGTGTTCCAAAAGGAGACTATCCAGGCTGGTAAGGAGCTTACTATGTCTCAGCTGTTGGTCCTAGACGAAGAAGTCAAGGGACTAGAAGCAAAGCTGTCACTGGAGGAATAGCTTCATGTTCTGTTTAGGCTTCCTAAGCATTTTGGCAGCATGAAACAAGCGCTGACCAGATACTAAGGAACCATATCGTGAATATCGTCACTTTCCCGGATGGCAGCAAATATCATTCTGATGTAGCATTCGGAGGTGACGGCGCAACCATGCCGATGCCACTCGTCGATGGTTTAGTCCACAAGAACCTTGGATCCCAACAAATCCGACTCAAGAGAGATTGGATTCCTCATCAAGTCCACAAGACAGAAGAGACCAAATTCTGGATCTATCAGTATCGAAACGGCGAAGACAAAGAGTGGAACTCTTACTACTCATTTCCAGGCATCGAGTTCTTCGCTTTGGACTGGGACGTTGTAAACTGGTGGATTAACACTCACGCGGATAGCCATCAGCGACGGAATGTGCTGACTATCAAGTTTCTGCTTCGGCCTGTGGAGAGTGAGGCGAGCTTCGAAGGGGACATGGAGATTTACGGAAAGAGAATGCTTGTGAATGGGGTTGTTAAAGAGAATCTGGGCGGGAAGACACAGATCATCACCACTTGTAACACGGAAGGGGAACGTGTAGAAGCTCTTGAGAAGTATTTCCAGATATCTCTCACCGATGAAGAAAAGGAGGGTATTCGCGGCTATGTGTCAGAGCTCAAAGGATCTATATCATGAGAAGACAAGATGCTTTTGTCAGTTCCAGAAATATATGCCATCAAGTCTTGAGAAAGTCCCACAGAGCACCTTCACCTCTCACTTCAACCAACTCGCTCCCATCATCTCCAACAGCCATACTCCACAACTCTTGGCCATGTCTCATCAAAAGCTCATAACCACCCTGCGGACTCGGTCGAAGCGTAAAGTACTCATGCGACTGGTGCTTATCGACTCGCGCGATGAACTTCTTCCTCTCGTTGTGGCCGATGATAGTCCCAGAAACACAGTTTCGGAAGCCCAGCCATCTATCTCGTTCGACACATTCCCAGTGAAAGCCTCCTCTCGGGTTGAAGCCCTCACAGAGTCGGAGGTCGCCGTTGACGATGGTGATGACTTTGCCTGAGTCGCGATGGCGAATGATGAAGATGGCTCCGGGGTAGGGAACGGATTCGGTGTAGTCTCTGCAGTGTTCGGTTGTGGTTGTGTGTGTAGGCGTACCTTGGCCATCGACAGTGGAAGCCATGGACATGGTATCAATGAGATCCATTTCTTTACTCATCCTGACAATATTTTACGGTAGATAATCGTGACTGAGTTGCGGTGTTGAGGTGGTGAGATTGAATGCATGTCCACGTAATTCGCCAGGCAGCCAGCTGCAGGAGAGCAACCAACTACTGAGATTGTTACATCTTGACATGCCCTTTCAGCCGCTTCAACACCCGACAGTGAAGCGCTGGGGCAAGCAGTCCTATATAACGGCAAACATAGATCAGCAAACTGCAAGTAGTGGCAATATACAGGTATGTATAAAATATTTACTAAAACAGGTTTACAGGAACAAAGAGCCTCCAAGTTTGCCCCTGGTACCTGAGCAATGCTGTAGGGTAAACTCGTCAGACTTGCCCCAGACGGAGATGATCGGCGCTCGCTCGGCAGCTAGCGAGCGATGGCCACCTGCGACTTGACTTATAAGTCATACAGACACAAATTATAGACGTAGACAATATTTATTCATGTCGCGCTGCTGTGTTTGACACCGTATCTTACGGAACTACTACATGAAATGGTCTCATCGATGGCTATGCATGCCCTTGACTGCCTGATACTCGCAGACAAGACCCAACACCAAGCCCAATGCGAGTAACCAACTGCGCCGTTAGACAAACCGAGACACCAAAGTCCTAGCAAACTCAAATCAGAGCAAGAATAGGGTGTGAGACAAAGACCCTGCATGAGTATGTACAACCAACCAACCCAGCCACGACAGCATCTCTTGAAACACATACCCTGGACGATTCAAGGTCACAAGATTGAGCAATCAGTCACTTCTTCGCAGCCTTAAACGCCCGAGACACAAAAATTAAACTCGCGCCAAGCCACGCGTGACCTCAATCACAAATACCGTTTTAACCGCCCGCGTCGCATGGCATGGCAACGCATTCACAAGCTGGCCCCTCCCCTGTCATTATCGTGTCATTCTGATCTCTCGAGCTTCACAACAAAACCGTTAGTTATGTTATAAGTTAAGTTATCCCTCCCGTCGCATCCGCAAAAAGAGGGCGCCACAGTAGCACTCGTAACACGTTCTAGACCAACAGAGCAAAGCCCACGAAGCCAAGAACTGTGGCTCAGGGCACGAGGACACGCAACCCATGGGTCCAAAGGGTCTAGAACGTCGCTGTGCTGATCTTGGGTATTCCCGACGAGTTTCCCACGCTCGTGAGAACCAATTCATCCAATGGGACTGCACGGCTGTGCGAAGGTTTCCTGTGCCACTGCGCTTCGCTATTGGTTCTACGACAAGGCGGAACGGAGAAGGGGGATTGAAAGACCCCGAAGTAGAGAATGGCATAGTGCACGCTGAGGTATTGTATTGATGGTCATGGACATCCATGCTCTCGAATTAGCCAGGAACGCTCGGAGCCCGGCAGGAGCGGAAAAGGGCTTAATTGAAGCAACGTTGTATGAATGCCGGGAGATCGATGACGGTCTTTTCCGGAGGCGTATTGTCGTATTGTAGTATTGAGTCTATCGACTGGCCAGAACAACACTTTTAGTCAATAGCCAGACAAGAATAGCAGCATGCTTTCAAGACGCTGAGACTACATCAAAAGTACCTATTCAAATGTCTTTGTTGACTTACCCTCTGCGACTCTGCCCTGAAAATCAATAAAGCCAAGCCCTGCCTGATCCGCATCGGCATGCCCGAGCTCCATCATGATCTGATAGAAAAGAGTCAAATGGAATAACTGATAAAATAACTGACCAAGTGCCTGAGGGCTTATCACGCGGAAACACTCGCTTACTCAAAACATCGAGGTTTTCCGTGAGTACAGTACCCGGGGATGCAATGTGGTCGAAAGCAATCAGCTGCATAGTGCTCAGTTACAATGCATCAAGCACAGGCACCTATTGCCGCATTCAAGGAACCTAGACCACGGACGTTTTTCTAGAGTCAGGCCGAAACAGATCAGTCATATTGGCCGAGCTTGTGGCCCAGAACCTGAGCATGTAAAGGCCCAGATCTGAAGCCTCCCTCCGTGTGATAAGCAAGACCGGACGGACCCTTTCAAAAGGACCCTTAATTTGTAAGAGAGAGAAAAAGGGATTCACCGCTCCATAATTCTTCAGCCCTGGGATCACCGGGCCTGTGGCTTAAAAGTCCATTTTGAGATCCAAGCTCTGCAAGATGGCGTATTCTGGAATACGGTTCCAACGTCTCACTTGAGTGAGTGCCATGCAATTTCCCGCAGAAGCCCGCCAAGACGAATTCTAGGCCGCATGGGACTGCAGTCCTGCAATGCAACACGGTGTTGCTCTTGTCAGCGCTTGCTGGGGTTTGGTGGGATAGAAGAGAAAGAATTCGTCAGAACATCGTGGCTGTGACAGGTTTACTGCTTAGAATCCAATGGTTTGGCTGGGTTGGCTTTGTAATTTAATGATATGCAAAACACATGTTGCTGATGCTCAGCATTGGATGTCCAAGCGGGTCGATCATTCCTCAAACTTCAGCTTCATTAGGGAACTTTTGGGGCCCACCCCCAGTTCAAAACGCCAGGCCAGCCAGTGAGAAAAAAGGTGAAGCACTGAAAGAATAAGGGGACCCTGCCAAGCCAGTGTTCTAGACTCTCCATGAGTCTAACAGTCTGACTCTTACTTTAAAATGGTGAGCGGCATTATTTCCTCTTATTTGACGGAAATAGCAATTCAAGCGGAAAACGAAACCAGAAAAATACCATCAGTCAGCAATAACCTCAAGACCAGTGCTAGAGACAGTTAGTGACTCTAGACATGGCACGGCTTGCCAAGCAATTCGTGATCGTCTGACAAAGAAGACACTGATCCGTCGCATCCGTCGGGGACCTTAATTACAGCGCCATGCATCGGGCTCCATTGGAGATAGAAATTGCCGCGGCATCGCATCGCATGTATCGGATGCTATTATCGCATCAGATAAAACAGACACGCGTAAGGCTCTGTCCTACTGTAGTAATAGTACTATAGGCAAAATGAGAAAACGGAGCAGAGGGGGTGGGAATTAACAAAAGGGTCATCCATATCCCCGATTTAGATAGAGTATCTCCGTCTCGATCCCCTTGCAGCATTGATGAGGCTACATTTCCATTCCTCCATCTTAAATCTGCGAGATCGAGAATTGTGATTTGAATATGGATATGTAAAAGCAAGCTTCGCGATATCTGTGCAAAGAGAGAGAGAGAGAGAGGCCATTGGTTCCCAGGAGCAGCTCCGAACGGGAGGACTCTGTTACTGTTTATAACGAAAACGGACGCCCATCGAAGGTTTGGTAGAGCATCTCGGTCGGTGGCGTCGCCATCTCGATGTGGTTCCATCACTTGATGAGGGCGGTTTTTTTAGAGCGTGTTCCAGATCGATCTACAACAAAGGGTCTTGCCTAACGTTAGCTCCCAGGAACATTTCCCATCTACTGTACAGCACACTAACTAAGCAACACGATGAGAGAATTTCCATTCGATAGTATTACGACCAGAGGGGGTGTTTGTTGTGTGTCGCGCCATGCCATGCCATGGGCAATTGGTAATCTAGTCATGGAATTGTGGGTGGCATGGCCATGGGCATTTGCTCAAAACCACCACTGAATGGCGGCCGTTTTGTGTCCGGGCGATGTGGATGGCTCTATCTATCTCGAACTCTAGGCTGACTGACCCATCAACCCAGTTTAAAACGGTTTCTTCAAAGGGCTGAACGGAGCGACACCACTCACTCGTATTAGTTAGTGATCGATCGCGATGAGACAAGTGTAGTGTGTCTCTATCTATGACTCGACACAACTCAACCAGTCTGTCTAGTTAAAACACATCTCGATGATTAATTTCTCTGTAACGAAGATCAAACAGATTCTCATCCCACACCTGAGCTGACTAGGCTGATAATCTTTCGATGAATCAATCAAGATTCCCCTACCTACTACGTACGTTAGTCTAAAACCCCACATATCCATCTTCCTTCTCATCGGGACCATCGAAAGGCAAAAAATTAGAAAAAAGTGATAGACGATCGCGGGTTCTGATAAGCGCTCCCGCCCAAGCCCAGTCCCGGCAATCCGACGATCAATCAACTACGACTCCAGTTTCACTCGCTGATCCGATGAGTAAGTCTGGTTCTGGGCATCGAGGGGGTTTCGAACGTCGCACGTGGGTGCTGCGTAACTATCGACGTCAGTTTTGCGATAAGCGCTTCCTTTGTGTCATGTTTCGAGGGATGAATTACGCGCGTGCTATGGAGATTGCATCATTCAGACGGCTATTAACAGCTCCATCAAACACCACAAGTTCGTTCTCGATGTTCGGAACCGCTGGCTAGACGACGATAATTTACTGCGATCGGGAACAACTCAAACCCTGTCACAATTTCGCCTTTTAGGGATCATGATGAGATGCAGGGTATTACCATCGCCAACGGGGTCATGCAGACAGCCTAGACAAGAACAAGGTCGACGGAGAAGCTCCGGTGCTTGTGAAGGAAGCTCACGATGTCGATTGCATGCTACAGTACGATGCCGATGGCACTCGGTGTCAAGGGGGTGCTTTTGCCTGTCTCGAGTGCCGTGCCGGATGTGACTGGCACGACTCGGCCGGGTGTGATAGCGTGAACGTGAATGGTGGTGCTTGACACTCTGTTTCAAGGTCTTGGCAAAGCACGTTGCAACCTTGAGGACCAATCCAATGAAGCCGTAACGGACGACATCGAGATGCTCAGGGCCGTTGCAGTGCAATGTGTCTATGCAATGCCATGTCTTTCTTTTTCGTGCTCAACAAAAAGACATATGTATCGGTAGAGTGACAGCTCCAGAGCCAGTCATCTGTCGTTATTCCCGTCCAGAACATTCAGATATCTCGTTAGAATGCTCTGGACTCTACCCACACCCGTGAAGCGAATCGACGAGCTATCGCCATTGAAACGGAATCATCTCCGACTAGTGGGATCTGGGTCATGGGACAGAAGGAACAGAACAAGACAGTACAAAACCGAAGCTTCATGTCCTTCGATCCTGTTCTAATGGCCCGACCAAGGTTCTCGTCTTGTGCCCTGAAGATCGGAAATTGGCTGTGTCATCAAAGGAGTGGCCGATGGCGCTAGGACTGTTTTGAAGGCTGACTCCAAACGCCGGAACGGAATGTCCTGCCAAGATCTCCGTTCGCTATCTCCGTTTACCGCTTACTGCGATATCTCGTTAACCGCTCTCTTCACCTCGCTGAGTTGCATCCATGCTAACAACACAGCTTGACATGGCCCGTCCCTCGTGAGTCACGGCAATGGAAGGGGCCCTGTAAAGAAACCAGATGGCGGAAAGATGCACCCGAAATAGCAATTCATCCCAGCACGATCCACAGGCGAAAGACAGCAAAGAAGAAGCGGTCATAAACATCATGAAACTCAACTCTAGTTACAGCATTGTATTTTCTGCGGTGGACTTTTCACTGACAAGCCCAACACGCCAATTTACACATTTCAACAATGCTCTATTTCTGGGTACACTAAACGCTAGCTCAGAGCCCAATCCAACGGTTCAGGCTCATCATGCAAGGACAGGGTTCTCGCTCTCGCTCTCGGTCAGAGTCAGCCCTCAAAAAGAATTAGGGGTCCATCATCATCTCTTCTGTACGGACTAGACGGAGCATCATTCATTCAAGCTCGACCTCAAAATACTGGAGCCCGCCGTAAGACCAGCGTTGCAGCCCTGAAAACTGAACGACCCGAATCCCCGGGTACGCGGTGTGCTGCGCTGTAGCATTCTGCTCATCTTCCTCCCTGTGGATATTGGATCACCCCGGTGCTTAGATCGTGGTGGTGCCCGTACTCCGTGGGCGGCTCTGTTGTCCTGTTCTGTGATGCTGGGCTGGGCTGGGCTGGGCTGTCTATGTACGTTGCATCAGGATTGAGGCTTGTAAGTGACAGCCATCCAATAGCGCCTTTCCATACGAGGACAAAACTTTGCAAATTACAATCCTGTCACAATGGAAGCTTGGCGGGCGCCCAATAGCGACTCTTTCATGTGTTGAGAAACGATACTGATTTGTTTCTCTCAAAGTTATTCATGCGTTGGCCGTGGATGGAGAAAAGAAACAAACTCTCTCTCTCTTATCGGATCCCGCGATATGCGTGAAACTCGCCCTAGGATTCAGGACTCCATCCAAAGATCCGCCCTTCATATGATGTTGGCTGCACAACAAGGGTCAATTACTGCATCGCATCTACAGACTCCTGTAATGTACATGCCGCCCGACGCGAACGCCATTGTTTAAATGTGACAGATGCAATGAATGCTTATTGTATCAATTGCGCGGCCTTTCGGCGCGGTTCAAGCGCCGCCATCCATTATCAATCACCATGGCATGGCATACGCATGCCGTACAAGCCGAAAAGCCCGTCACTTGGACATTCAGTTGAGACAAGAGGCAGCAGGCACCCGCGGAAGACGGGCGCACGCAGTCAGCTTGATATGTCCTTTTTACTACCTAATTGATCCCTGTGGCTTCGTGCCCTTGCTGGGCTGAGGTGGCCGATCCGGGGTTATTTTAACGGTGAACTCAATTTCATGAGGCGGACCATGTTGAATTGTCGTACTACCGTCTACGTCTACCGTACATTTGACTCATCTTGCCAGAGCAACACTGGACAACTCATCTTCGTCCAAGCTGTAGAAGGTGAAAAGCTAAGGTAGAGTGATACAGCACAGGCACAGGGTCTTTTTGCACAGACTTTTGGGCCCTGAAGCTAGAAGCTTCGTCAACATGAGACTCTGCAATCTAATTTGCAGGAAGCTCCCATTGTGCAAGGAAGATCCCGTTAACGGGAGCCCGGAGCAACGATTGACAACAAGACATCTAATGTAACAAGCTTTATCTGCATTTGCATTTTTGTTCCTTTTTCGTGCCCGGGTTAAACAAGGCAGTAGATACGTAGAGTAGATTGCTGCCAAAAAGCAAACGATGCATGAATATGCTGCGCTGTTTCTTTTTGTCTCTGAAGCTGTGCCCCGTTGTCGTCGTAAGCAGTTTTGAGCTGGTTCCTCCCGTGCCGTGAGAATATTATGTACAGTTCTGTAAGAGGTACAGTACATACAGGCATATCCGAGACATCAGCCAGCCTCACAACGGGACGAATTGGGCGTGAGGTTAAATCACGGGCGCTGCAGGGAATGACAAGAGGATAAATTCTGGACAGTTCCGTAGAGTGGGTTAATCAATTAGACACAGCGTGATGCCTCACCAACATCTAATGACCCGCCAGGTCAAGTCAATCACAAGCCAAAGCAAAAAAGTCTCGAGTTTTGGTGGTGATACCGTAAGCCCCGATAGATCGCATAAGCCCAACGCAAAAAAGAAAACGGAGCATCTCAGATGAATCGACAGGGGTAAAGGTAAACTAAACGGACAAAGATGGAGATGGACGGGTTTCGCCTGGTCAGGACCCAACCCAAGACCTGACGTTGCATCGGCCAGGCCTGTTTTGGTATTGGGTTCGAGCCAAGCCACGCCCCTCCTCTCACTCCCTCTGCCTCCTCCGTTTTTGACTGAACCTGAGCTTGCTCTGTTGATTGATTGAGTGAGTGAACGCCAAGTTTCAAGCCAAGACTCAACAGCTCGAGAGTTTATGTATGGTTGCTGAGACAATTACTTATCCCCTCACCGAGAGCAGTCTTAGATAACAGCTCAGCTTTGTCTGGCGCTGGCACATGCCGCAGATGCAAAGTACTCTATGTATGTATCTTTTTCCAGGACTCAAATTGAAGTGAATTAAATGCTGGTGCCTTGAAGAGGGGCGTGTGCTTGGGACTTGGATGCTCCGTTTTGCTCGTTCTTGGGCTTGGCACAATGTCTTGCTGCTGTTTCTCTTCGACCCGCTGCCGATCTTTACTCCGCGACATGCCGTCTTGCAAGACACCTCCGTGGACGAGCAGTTAAATCGTCGATCCGCAGCAGCAGCACAGCTAGAGGAGACCGAGGGGAAGAAACTTACGTAGCCCCCCAAAAACCACACATACTGAGACTGCCCTGTTTCTCTCTGGGTGCACGTTTGTGTGTGTGTGTGTGTGTTGCATCTAATTGCCAACAGGTTCAAGAAAAGGAATAAAGCCATTTTGATAAAAAGACCTGCTCACCCCCCAGAACAACGCCTTGGATCCAGAACCTACATCCCTTTCATGAAACAAATTTCACGATACGACTCGACTCGATTCGACTCAACTCTATACGATACATACGATAGCCTAGTACATTCTAGGCTCTCTCTCAGTGATAGCGATTGATTGATTGTGCACTCAAATAAGCACACAGGGGGCGCCCTTCTGTTCGTCCGTCCCAGCTGCAATCGACCGGACTAAGCCTCAGCCACCTGTGCTACAGTTCGAAACTGTACCGTCCGTCCGCCGTACCGTATCGTATCTGTCTGTCTGTCCGTCGTCTACGTATACGACGTAGCGTAGCCCTCCCTGGTCCCAAGTGCCCAGTCCCGTTCAGGCTCAGACAGGTCAAGACAAAACACAAGACACACCCCCCTCCCCCCCGGACGGGCTTGTTTTCAAGGCTCCAGAGTTCAAGAGGCTAGGCCCCTGGTCGGTCTTCAATCCTTCTTAACCAGCACAGTCCCCCTTGAGGGCGAAGCATTCAAGCAAGAGCCAGCACAAAGCAGCAAAGCAATTACATTACCAAGGCGCCAGCACATCCCCATCCACTTGAAACAAACAAAAAAAAGGCTTTAGCTTCTTTTTCTTCTTCTTATTCCTTGCCCTGCCTGCCCCTTGCGGTACATCACCTCACCTTAGAAATTATCTATATTATAACCCGCCCCGTCGCCCTCTCCAACCTCCGTCCCCATCATCATGTCTGCCAGACCTTCAAGTCACCACTTTGGATCAACAAGCTCAACATCATCAACATCTTCTTCAGGCTCCGACTCAGACTCTTCCAGCTCAGGACACAGACACAGCATGGACTCAATCGCCCTCCCCATTGCCTCTGTCGAGGTGCTTCGCTGCATGCGATGCGCTCGCTCAGTCGAGGCTACTTCCACCGACGACGTCAGCACCATGGGAATGGTTCGCATCGCACACAACCTCTACTACTGCGAACGCTGCGCAAAGATGGTCGGCTACAAATAAATGAATCAACCATACACCCAACAACTCAAGGCCTGAACACGAGTAACACACGGAACTACTTTCAGCTTTCTTCTTCTTTCTCGGTGGAGGGAAACACATCGCATTGCGACATGGACGGGTTAATCCCCAAAGCATTCAATGATTCTTCCAACCAACCAACCAGCCAGCCAACACACAACAACCACCTTTTCGGCGTAAAGGAAATATGATATTCGGCTCTTAACCCCCATCGTGCCGCATGATACATCCCCCTCCCGCCATTAGGGTCAGCCAGCCATCTCTTGCATTTGGCACACCCAATCAACACCAAGAGCAAAGCCATACATCGTCGCAGAGCATAGTTGACCATCAGCATCAACATGCGAGGACGACCTAAATTGGCACCCTCTTAACAATAACTGAAGCAAAAACCCAACGATACCGACAAAGCCCACCATCCCAGCACCTGCAAATCTCAGGAACCAATTCCCATCTTTTTGAGGTTCAGGGCATTCGAGTGATTGGGTGCGGCATGTCCGGCATCAATGTATGGGTACCCCGTCAGCTTCCGGATCAGCACTTGTCAGGCTCGGCTCAGCTCAGCCCAGCCCAGCCTGCGAGTGATCAACCCCTCCAAAAGTGAAAGACTGCATTCACTGCCTCAGGTGAGATGGATACCACTTGAGGCGCTGTCTTGTCAATTTTCATGACCACCATTTTTTTGTGTATTTGACGACCTTCATGTATGGAGTTTTCTTTGGGATGGGATATATTTATAACATTGTCACACTATCGGATTTTCTTCTTCTTCTTCTTCTTGTATACCCACGGATACCCTGTTTATTGCCGCCGGGCGCTTCGGATATTTTTGGGGTTATTTGTATGCTATTACTTGTTCGCTTCTCTTCATTGTGGTAGATACACGCAAGACCACGGCCTGGTGCCTGGCATGGCTTTAGCCCCCTGGGCAGGCTATTTTATCTATAAAGTTGTTCAAACAATTTATCAAACATTACCGTATCATATCATATCATATCTCATCAAATCATTGTGTCATGTGCATTGTGTTCTCACACAATTCTCATATGTGTCTTGCATGTTGGTCATGTAGTTAGTTGGTGGTCATTGACGCCTGACCCCTAACACTCCAGTGCCTATCTGACCACAGGCTACAGCAGCAGCCCTCGGCGCTACGTGCCGTCTCTCGCATTGCTAGCACGTACGTACCTTATTTATTACATCCGACCAGGGTCGGGAATACTGCCATTGGCTTTCTCGTTCTCAAACGGTGATTGCCATTTTTACCCTCCCCCTCTCAGAACCAATTAGAGACTGTCTAAGAGGAATTTCAACTACAGACTCGATGTTGGCTGCCGAAAGGTCACATACCAGCCGCTGACGTCTTGGCTCGCCCCAACTTTTCCGTAATCATTTCTCTCCATGCAGCATAGAGAGAGTCGAGAATGCTGCGTTCTCATGATCTGAGTCTGAGTCTGGCTTCATCGACAGGAATGAGAGCGGAGCTGGGAATGGAGACATGGCGGTCTCGCTTCGACTCATTTCACTTTGGCTTTGACTTTTTTTTTTATTTTCACTTTAATCTGAGACTCTGAGACCTGTCCTTTTCCTTTTTCGCCTCCCCCTTTCCTTTTTACTCTTCTCCGCCTGTCACTCCAGGTTTTATCCCGGCTTTGGCAATTCTCGTCGGTTAGGGTTTTTAACAGAGCCCACTATTTCGGTTTACTTGCTTATTTCTGCAGATTTAGTGGAGTCTTCAAGTTCCATTCAATATGTAGCTTGCACCCGCAGCTGCATCTGCATTTTTTCCTTTGAGGCTATTCCCACTGTCCCACTCGTCGTGGTCTAGAGCCGTCTCAGAGATGCGTCGAGATTACGACGACGTGACATGACATGGATATGAGTGCCCTGAGAAACAAGGCCAAGACAAATAGATCCAAGAGTGCAGTGGTGCCGTACTCACATGCAGAATGGCTTGCGATCATTGCATAAACTCTATGTAATATCTACCTATGCCCGTGTGACGATGACACTTGAAACTCAATCAGTCCAGTCACACTTGCACTTGCACTTGTGCTGGCCCTAACAAATCGTAGCTGGAGATTTCAGCTGTCGACTGCACAGCTTAGTTTTGCCCAGCCAACCATCAAAAGTCAATGTCAGTTCGCGTGCGGCACCTTAGATGCAAACAGTGGAGTCTTGAGTATGAGTGCCGTGGACCATCCGTAAAAGGTACCAAGATAGCTCATAGCCTAACTACAAGTTACCCAGCACCGTTGTCACACTTCTGCAAGCCTTGCAAGCCAAGTGCGTAACTGTTGTAGGCATTTCAGCGGATGGATGTGATATAAAAAAGCACATAACCATGGAGGAGCTAATGTACGGCTTGTCCTCCTGCTGCACATTGTGCGCGCCTGTGGCAGATTGAGAGGAGCAAGACAGTGTTTTTGACTTTGGAGCGGCAGTTGAGGAGATAGATGCGTGCGTCTACAAAAGTGCTACGGTAGTCGACTGGAGTGGATTGGAATGTAACATGGGCTTGTGTAGCTGCATCTGCCGTTATCCTTCAAATAGAGGAGATGCAGGTCTAGACTCGTCAAGACTCTGTTTAAGAACAGCCCGACTCCCCGCTCGCTCGCCATCCTCGGCTCCGTCAAAGGCAGCAGCAGCGAAAAATAAAGGAAATAAAAGATGGCGGCGGTGGCTGACGGGTCCAAATGCCGGAAGCTCAACAGTCCGAGACCACAGAGTACGAATTGCTCGAAATGGCCATTTCTTGATTCCTCTGCGATTCAGGACCTTGCAGCAGCAGCACTAACACCAAGATAATGCAGTGCACCTTTTTTTCAAAGTCCCCGTGCCAAGCTTTATTTCTTGCTCGTGTGCCTTGCGTTTCCTTGCTCAACTTGCAGTCCAGGGTTTCAGTACCGTTCTTGACCAAGCTCGAAATAGCATCTCATGGGTTCGCAGGGGTTGTAGTGAAGCCAGGGTAGGTAGGTATTTTACGACATACTTACTGTACAGGCACAGAAGTGGAAGTGAGAATAACATGTCCCAGCCTGCTGGTCTATCCATCGTATCGCCCGGTCCAAAAGCTGACATGCAGCAATTATGAGGCTGTCACGTCGTTGCCTTTTTTTCTTTGTTCTTGGCATGAGACGTGAGACAAAAAATGAACCCCTTGTCTTGCCTTGCATGGGATCTCAAGTGGTGGAGTTGGGGAGTACGGTAGAATGCACTGAATGTCACTTTGTCTTAGAAGATAGGTAGTTAGGCAATACGCAGAGACAATTGATCATACTGACAAGGCTACAAGACAATTAACGTCGGAGTCTTTCTCATCCGCGATGGATACTGAGACTTAACTCACCGGTCTAGATCCGACCCCCCGAACTTCATCCAAGGCGTTCGCTCGGCATGTCGTCCGTTTAAAGCAGAAGCGGCATCGACGGATCTGAAGGTTAGTTATAGCAACAAACATCCCGAGGCCGATCCGTCCGAAGGAAATAACACTTTTGGTGATTCCCTAGACTCTGACCAGCTCCGTCTTAATGCCGATTTAACCGTCTAATTATCGAGCCCCCATGCACAGCAACGTCGTGATGTTATCACTGTCCTCAATTCTCAGTCTTGCCATGCAGCAAATGAGCGCTTTTTTCTTTCTTTAACCCGTCTTACACACCCCCCGACACGTCAGGTCCATCCGTACACATTCACCCGTCTAACCAGAAAACGGTTGCGCCCGTGAGCTATGCAGCCAGATGTCATAGGGTCCCCGCGCCCCAACTCCAGCGCGAGTTAGCTTCACCTCGAGTGCCGCAAGGGATGACGTTTTCTCATGCGTCAAGGGTTTCCTTTGCTCCCTTTATTAACAAGGTCAGAGCGGTGACAGTGACAGGAGCCACACCGAAATGAAAAAGAAGGACCCCGAGAAAAAATACTTAAGTCATGGCCCTGAATGTTGGAAGAGGAGAGAATGAAAAAAGAAATGGATCGCAATGTAAGTTTTTCTAACTAGTGGAGAACTAAACGCACGGGAGATCATCGCAAAAGATCAGATCAGATATTCTCCATTTGAGGCTCAAGACCCCCGAGATCCCAAACTCAAAAATATTAAAAGGAAACACGTATCTAGAAACAGAACATCAAGAACATGGATTAAAGGGGTTATTTCTCCCTTCCGTGCAATTCCCTTGCACAAACACGTACACACCATCAAAAACATGCATCTTCCCGCAAAGACCCTGCGAATGCCCTCACTCCAATATGACCCACCCCCCTTTCGTCATCCCGCCCTCTGACCTCATCGTGCAGGCCACCACGACACCGACGTTACGTTATCGAGCAGACCCAAAAACAGGGCGGTCTATAAAAAACAACACTGACATGGGTGCGTCGCCTGTGAGGGAAAAAACTGCTAAACGGTTTGCTTTTGCGATATTTGACATGGGTTCTTTTGGCGAAACGGTCACCAAGCGGGAATAGACTGAGGTGTGAGGATGATGATGTACATGAAGATCAGAGAACCCTTACGATGAGCGAAACGGTGAGGTTGTGGTGTATGTGTAACTCGACTTATTTTGAGCATTATAGGGCTGTTGTGTGCACCCAGCGGTCAATGGGCGAGCTTCTATGCTGCTTCTAAGAATATTCGATTTCTAATTACCGAGGTTGTCTTCTCAATTACATACCCAGGTGCTTTCGTGCATGCTCACACCAAGGCTATTCCAACGCCTTACTCCCAATCCCTACAGACCATAATTACAAAGTTAGACATGCAAACGTATTATATCCTAACATCATGTTTCCGCAAACCCATAACCGTGAAGCTGTCAACCCTCCATTCTCACATCCGTCTCCCTTCCGAGATTCTTCAGCAGGAAACTGCGCTTGAAGTACTCATTGGGGTGAACAATGGTCTCGAGCTGTTGTTGTGTCATGACGCCCTCATCCTTGGCCTTCTTGATCTCTTGCTTGTGCAGATGCTCAAATACACTGCGATCGCAATTAGTATATAGGTTATTCGAGGAATGAGCATAGACTTACCGATTGCACGCCATGTGGAACTTTTGCTTATCCTTGTCCTCTTTAACGCCCTGAAGAACAGAGCGATCATTAACACCCATAGCTTGGACAAGTACTGAGAGGTTCTCCATGTTGAAATGTCGATATGGGCATCCGTGGGCCTCACCGGGACCAGGAGGATGCTCGGTAAGGATCTTCTGACAACTGAATGGACTGTAACCACCTCCTCTTCGGTTTGAGTCACCACCGACATCACCATAAACGTGACGAATATTATATCGGTACTCCTTGTTGAACTTATCATCCGTGATCTTGTGGAAGCTCTTTCTCCAGAATACAAGACACTCCTCCAAGTTGAGGCCAATACCCTTGAGAAAAAGCGAGTACTGTAGTCGACCATAGTGCTTGAGATGAGCGTCTCGACGTAGTGAGCGGTGCAAGTGGGACATGCAGGCTGGGAAGTGTTGGGACAAGTTGTCGATGTTGGCAGCGCTGATCTCGGCACCGGGCACAGCGGCTGTGCTGGACATGTAGGATGCGTCGGGGGTGATAAAGTTCTTGGAAAGATGGTTGAGAATAGGTGTGAGTCGGTCGTCCTCGTCAAGTCGGGGAAGGGCACGGGCAGTTAACTATACACTGTTAGTTCAGACCTCGGCGAGGAGTTTTCAGTTGCTTGTACCTCAAGTTGTCGTTCCAGTCGCGAGCTGAACTCCGAAACGACCATGCCAGCCTGTTCTCGGCCTGGTACAAACGCCTTTCCAGCCTTCAAGAACACTCTTCGGCTCTCAATTAGCTCGGGAACTCGTTCCCAGTCTACCTTGAACCATGTATCGTCATCATTCTCGCCCTTTCGGTTGCTAGCAAAAGCGGCCAGCTCCGCAGCATACTCCCTCCTATCCTCGTCTGTCACGTCTTCGCACCAGTCTAGGCCAAGAGTCTTGACAAAGGCAGATCGCTCGGCGAGATCGTCATCATTGAGTCGCAGGCGGAAAAGCATCGTCTCGACACGAGTGAATCGACGGCGCAGATCTTCAGTAGACGAGAAAGCAAGTCGGAGGATAAAATGACTATAGTGGTCTTTTTGGCGTTGCTCGAAGATCTTCTTGGAGCCTGAGCTGTTGGCCTCGAGGTGGAGGTGCTTCTTGAGGATGGGCTTCATGTGTGTTGCTGTCTCAGCAGGAGTCTTGTTGCGGAACGAGCATGCTTCGAGTTCAGCGAGAACTACCGAGTATTAGATACGCTCATTATCACATTCTTGTGCGACCTACCCCGAAGTCGGTCGATGGCCCATTGCTCAAACTGCTCGAGGGTGATATCCGCAGTGGGAGGATCTGTGTAAAAGTTGAGACGATGGGGATAGTCGAGATCTTTGTATGTAGGTGCAGCGAATTGCTTCTTGCGATGGTCGACGACATTTCGCCTCTTGGGGTCAATTCGGTTAAAGTCTTGCCGCAACATGATTTCGTTGTCTGTTGAATATCTGTATCGATGGAATGGAAATTGGACAAGGAGTGTGGAATTGATTAGCAAAAGGCATAGAGAGGGAGACGCGACTTTACGCGTCTGGCGTCGCGGGGCAATTAAGGACCTGCAGCCCAATCAGAAGCGCGCGAGGTGTTCCCCAGGTGATTTTGGCGTGCACCCACGATTTACTTGGCTCCATTTCAGACGAGGCAATTAATCAATAAAGAAGGCTTTGTTCTTAAGTCTAAGAGAGTTCAATCATTCAATTAATGCTGGAATGATTAGGCCATTTAAATCTATGTATGTTTAAGGCGACAACGGAAGCGATTTTGCATCCAAACGTCCTGTCACCATGCATTTCAAGAGGTAGTCGATGACCTCAGTTGGACTATTAAGTTGTTCCAATTCCCCGTCATTCACATGTGAAGTACTCATGCCTATCAGCTCCCCATATAGCATCAATACATCCTGCAAATAGCCTGAGCCATGCCAGTTCAGCTCAGACGTAGGCCTGGGGCATCGGCCCCCAAAACCTGTCGCTCTACAACTCCATTCAGAGTCCCTTCAACATATGTACGAGCCTCGGCCAACCATTGTGTATTAGTGACTCATTCCTTCAGATTGATACTGAGAGCAGTTCAGACTCAGCTCTGCTATTTAAACTGCCACCTGAGGTTATTACTATGATCTTCGACCAAGCGCCACAGGTGGACAAGATCATGTTAGCGATGACCTGCAAAAGTTTACTCGCCACTTCACGCCTGTGCGGCCTTTCTGTACCTCTCCGTGAATCGCACATGGCCACTTGGAATAGACCAGACTCTTCGCATACTGTAGCTACATGCTCATGTTTGAACATGCGCGATCTACTCCGAAGGTTACGGCCAAGGGACGCCCATGGTCGACCAAGTCGGGCGTGGAGTTGGTGCCTGGACTGCTGTAGATATCTCCCGACAAGACGAGGATGGTGGCAACGCCGAATGAGAAAAGAGCCTGCTCTGGTATCTCTAGATGGGCTATCAAATCGTGAGCCCAGTATTGATTGGTTCAGTCGCGGACTCAAACAGCAGTGCCCTATTTGTTACCTGAAAGACGTCCAATAGCTTGAACAACCAAATTAGAAGATGGAGATGATATCGTCAAGAATATACTTTTGATGGGTATTTCTTATGGTCATTTAACTTTCATTTTTTGAGAGAATAAACGAACTTAAAGACCTCCGGAATAGTAGTTACGTTCACAGTTCTCACGCTTATGTATTGCTAATGCAAACACAACAGCTAACACAACAGCTGAAGCAGCCCGATTCAGATACAACACCATAAGTGTCTAGATAACAGGTCTCAAAATAGCAGATCGATTAAAGCTGCTACGCGCTGCAATGGTGTTGAACAGGCTCATGGGTCTTGAGTAATTAGGGGGCATATTTTTGATGAACTCTAGGAAACTAGCGATGCCTTCATATTCCTCTTGCCTCAGTGGAAGTGCAGTTTTATAACATGTACCTCTCTGCAGTGACGTATATCGCCATCATGAGGCTCAGACCAACTCACTGTGAACTATCCATGTCAACCAAGATTGAGCTTCAACTGTCTAGTAGATGCTTGTTGACGTACCTAGGTATTGTACTCCGTAGCTTGATGCAAAACATGCTGCTCTTCAGGCCTCCACTGACAAAGAACCCTTTGTCTATCGGTCTGCCTCCGTAATGAGTTAGATAGAGGCAGTGATTGCCAGATCTAGACCACTCGACCGAGGGCTGAGGTGGGTGTCTGTCCCTGATGAATGCGACGGGAGGGAGCAACGGCTGCTAGAGCGCCGCTCGCTCCCGAACAAGTGGAGATAGCCGGGCGCTTATGGGGTCCATACGTATGTACGTTTACAGGGGCTGGCGGTACCTAGGTGGCTTTCATTTCTGTAGGGCTGAAGAAGAGATGAAACCAACAAATGCAACATGAAATGTCAAAAGACTTGCATGATTAGCGATGGTGATAATAAATGCGTATCGATCGTATGTGAAATAGGGAATTAGACAGATCAAAAATAAGCCGCTGGATAAGCATAAGACACTGGGGCCAAGATTATCACAAGGCATACTTGCATCATCCATCCATCCATCGAGGTACTATAGGTAGGTATCCCATGACTTGTGACTTTGGGTTCCCTTCGACATGGATGACTCGAGAAAACGGCCCCCACCCTAGAAACACAATTTGACATGGATAACACTTTAGCACATATGTAAGGTGAGATATCGCTAAGTAGGTAAGTTTTGGTAGGGGAAGACACCGCGTTGAAGGCGTCTTACCTTACTTACGCCGTAGCTAAGGTAGGGTACTGTCACATTCTCACTGGCCCTACGGGGCTGGGCTGAATGGAATGGACTGGGGTGATCCCTCAGGGCTGCCTCATCCACTCTGTGCCGTGCCGCGCTGCGCTGATGAGAGGAGGGGATTAACAGACAGGTCAAACCTTGAACATTAATAACCTTACCTTGCTTGAATCCATTTCTACACGGCTCTGCTTAATCTTCATCTTCATCTTTAATGTGACGTCTTTCCTCATCCCCTCTCCCATAAATCTTCATATGGGACCTCGCTCCGTTAACAATTACTCATTCACAACTGCCGCGTCAGCACTATATCCATTCCTCACCTCAGTGAGCCTTACCACCGCAGAACGTAACCCACCAGAAATGCTATGATGGCTACCTCGAGCGTCTTCTCCGCTCGACGTCGCACGTCGCCCGGTGACTCTGACGACACCGACATGAGCTTCCCTCGCTGCGCACCCGGAAGACGTATTCCCAGCTCTGAGTGGGAAAAGATACGTCCAGTAATCACGAAGCTCTACCAGGAAGAGAAGCGACCGCTCAAAGAGGTCATGGAAGTCCTCGAGCGTGAACATGGCTTCACTGCAACGTGTGTAAACCCTTTCGTCTCTTAAAGTCTCGAGTGTTGACTCTTTTTGCAGTGTCAAGATGTACAAGTCGAGGATTTGGAAGTGGGGTCTCGATAAGAAGCTCAAGAGTGATGAGGTTCTCGCCATTCTTATCCTGAGGACTGAGCGTGAGGCACAGGGAAAGATATCGGAGTTTACTATTCGTGGACAACCAGTCGATCTGGATAACATAAACAGATACATCCGACGGAATCCGGGCCTTGTTGCGCGCTTCAGAGCGGGTGTTGTGCCCAGCATCCAGACGACTCTAGAGGTCCAATGCCGAACACCATCACCTACACCGAGTCATCACTCGTTACCACCACCGAAGGAGATTTCCAGCGTCGAGCAAGTCCTCAATCTATTTCGGGACTACTTCGATACCTCCTTCACCAATGGAGTATGGAACCATGAATATAACGGTGACTGTGTCAGCCTAAGGCCTGGCGACCGAAGCGTTGAGCTGTTTGAACGTGTAGTCGCCAGCTTTGGTCTTGTCAACAGGTCAATGATGAGAAAAGACGAGATCTCGATAAGCACTCTCCTCACTCCAGCATTCGAGTCGCTCAAGGAGATAATCGCCTCGGAGAGCCCGGTTTTCGCTGTTCGCACAGCTTTCCTCTTGTGGTATCTCCATCGATTTCACAAGGAAGACCTTCTTCACATTGTCATGAACTACCTCGCTGGCTTAGTACCTATTGTACTGGGTCATGATCACCCGATGACACGAATCTGGAAAATCATTGGGTCTCAGGACTTCTCCGATCATTACGAACTCTCCACACGACTCTACTCTTCTCTCGTACCTCTTTTTGAGCAGCGAATTGGATACGCTAACTCCCTAACCACAATTCTATACTGCGACCACATCGACTGTCTTGTCCATCATGGCCAAACAGCAGAGTCACTGAGTGTCGCTACACAATACAGAAGCCGGGCAGAAGCCACGCAATTACGACATCCTTGGCTCCGCGAACTCGCAATCTTACAAACAGGCATCATGTGCAATGCGAAAACAGCCGAGGGGAAGATCGAAGAGGCAATGCAGTGTCTTCAAACACTAAAAGATTGGGACCTGAACGAAGAACAACAAGCCGGTATGAATATTCAACTAGGCAACTACGGCTATCAAATGGGCGACTTCTCCTTGGCAATTGACTGCTTCCGTGAGGCATCTCGTCTCATAACCGCCAGCCAAGGCGACGAGAGGATCCACCTCACATGTCTAGCAAACCTCGAGTCCGCACTGCGCAAAAGCGGAGAGGCTGACGAGGCAGCCCAAGTGCATGAGCTACGACTCACACGATTATCAGACTTTGCCAGGGAGACTGGCACCTTTGCAAATCTGCCTGAATCCTGCGCTGCGGCCGTGAGTCCGGGGGATAGTTACAGCTGGGACGCTCAGCAAGTGTCTGATTGGCACTGGAGTGAGGATGGGCGCAGTAGTGCGATGCCTACCTTGGGATTGACATGATGCCTGCAGTATCCGCTTACTGCATTGTGTTTCATGATACAGGGGGCTCTACACCATATGAAATATGACTTTGTGTATATATATTGAGCGAGGATTTTGGGGGTTTAACGCTTTTACGACTAAACATTTTATTACGACAAAGACATTATTAGGCATGAATTCAAGACACACAGAGAAAAATCTCTGCTCGGACTGAAATACAGATGATTGAGAGAAGGATCAGTCTAGAAGACTAGCTGGTGGGCATCTTGGACGAAAGCGGTATCATTTTTCGAGGCCACACTTGGCGACCTCCCGGGGCTGTGTACATCGGTCTAGTTGAAGCGGAACCTTATCATTGATCTGCAAAGCCTTTATCCATCTTATAAAAGCTTATTTTATTGTTGTTGGCTCTTTCTTTCTTGATGTTGATGGCTAATTACAACGCGGCATCGTGATGTTTTGCGTGGGGGGTCAAGTCTTGCATTGCAACGAGGTAACAAGCTTAACTTAGTGATTACTGACAGCAGCATATCTTGGGTAAAAGACCCCTGCATTAGCTGCCGTTGAATATGGCTCTCAGGTGTGCTGGCGAGTTCGTTGTGGGATATGCTTCTGAGTGTTGGGTTACATACTTGCGGTCTTCTTATGCTTGACGAACAATGCAGGCAGGCAACAACGCAATGGAGTCAGAAGTGAGATATCATGTCAGCTATTGGTACACCATACGAGTTTTACTAACAGCGATCTTTTTCCAGGTCATTGGCTCAGTAGCACCTGGACAGTAACGAGTTGAGGTTAAGTCTATGTGCCATGAACCGTCACATTCGGTGTCTCCTAGAACTACCTCAAGTAAGACACGAGCTGTTGTGTCTCTGTGAAGGGACAGGAGCGTTCGCAGTGTTCTGTTGAACAAGGGTTTTCCAGGACAGTCATGAGAAAATGCTTTGATAGAAGCGAATGCTCTAGTCTATGTGCTTTCTTTGCAGGCCCACCACTACCTGGTAGTTGACGACAATGATAGAGACCAGTTGGAACTTTGTTTCTAAGCAACAATATCCGGTATGGTGTAGTGGCTAACATTTCGCGCTCTCATAATCTGAGGGATTAGTACCGCGGAGCCCAGGGTTCGATTCCCTGTACCGGAGTTTCACTTTTGCACTTCTTGCATATAATTCTAATATTCTTTTTGCATCCAATCAACCAATTAAGCAAGTTGTTGCAATTGGCAGAACAATATAGCAAGCCTAGAGAAGAGTTAGTTAATATAATTAAGTATTAATTTTATTTACTCTATAAACTATAATAAGATACAGGGTTTTTACTGACCTGTCCTTGCCTACATCTTTTATAAGACATTCTATGCCTTATGCAAAAGTCAGATATATAAGTATAGTGCAATAGTGTCCAAGAGGATATGGAATGAGTGTTGACTTTATGAAACGTCGTGTAGCAGAAACACTGACGGGAAATATATTCCATGGCTGGGTGCCTCCATCTCACGATAGATGTTGACGTACAGTACCAAGTTCAACAAACATATATTTATGTGACACCGTCCTCTGACGATTGGACGAGGGCCTATCCAAAAGCGTGTTGAGCCTTTTCAGAAGGAGACCACGGTGTTTCAGCGGCTGGTATAATTTGTCATTGAGATGGTCTGCAGAATTAGAGTGTCGCCGTAAGTAAGCCAATAATGTCAGCGGATGGACCATGTGGTCGAGGCAGAGGATCAGATCGAAGGGTAACGAATTGCGGAGGCGTGAAAGAAACTCGAACCGAAAAATGATGGATGTGTGCTCGGTGACGCGAGTGGTCCGAAAGGATCTACGGCACGGTGCGGCATTCAAGTGTGTTCGTTCATGATGCAATCAAAGGTTTTACACTCCTTTGAGACGCTTCCTTGGGTGACATCGAAGGCGTTATTGGCCGCAGTGCACCGAGACTTGGCAAAGCGAACATTGCGTGGAGCTTACATACTCAAGGTGAGTGAGGTGAAGGAACCGGAGGGTTTCGGCAGTCGAGAGACCGGAGGCCCGGAGCGGAGGGATCGGGCGATGACATAGAAAAGCGGTGCATATGACGACTCATGAAGTTACAGTTATCGACGTCATGGCAGAGCAAAAAGTGACAAGGGGTGAGGGGACCAGTTTGCAATGGAATCAAGGGACTATCGCAGAAATGCGTAGGAATGGAGCGGGTGGACGATTATAGGGCTCTTAGTGGCCGCCTTGGTAGGCTCTCTGCAGCGGCAGTGGGATAGGGCGGCGTGGCAGCGGGGATTGAGAGTGGAGAGAGTTGGGGAGCTTCAAGATTGAGAGAGAGACCAGAGAGTATTTTGGTAGGGATGTTAGAGAGTTTAATGTTTGCCTGATACCAGCGTCAATACATACTGTCCAAGAGCCAAAGGATCCAATGCAAGTAATGCATAACCGACAGGTGGGTGATACACATAAAATTGAAGCCGGTGTTTTCTGTCACCATCGTTACTGCGCGACCATCTGTGTTTCGCTTATGTTGAATCCTGGTTCCCTCTCTCGGGATGCCACAAAGAGACAGCAAAGGTCGAGGAAATATGGGGCAATGCATGCAGGTGTAACGAAGCAACACAGCGCCAAACGTTACTTTGCAGACGAGCCCCTGTAAGTTAAGTGCAAAGTACTGAAGTGTACTGTATCAGTATCAAAAATGTTCTGTAATTTGCGTTTGGCCTCTCTCTGTCTCAACTGAGTCAACCAGTTCCCTATCAGATCTGAGCTTGCCCTGCTCCTTAGAAAAGTTAGATTTGTTTGGTAAACTTAATTGCCCAACTCTACTGAATTGCCGCAATTCCTCCCCTCGTATAGTCTTTGCTAAGGTAATTAGTGGAATTAATTACAGAATGAGTAGAATACGGAATAATTAATATTGAGGCTCGTGTTGTAGATGATATACTCGTGTACTCCGTAGTCTGTCAGCTGTCAACTGCCAACGCTTGTGCTTGGGCATTCGGCTTATTTGTTGGGTGGTGGTATCTAAGATATCGTAACGTTAATATCATCAACCTCCACACCAATTTCATGAATCATCCATTCGTTTCCCCATTCCAACACGGGCTGCAGTGTCCTTTTTGACCTTCTGTTTCCACCGGATCTTTTGTTTCTTACCTTATCTACAATCAATCTGCATCTTCAATTGAGGGAAATCTTTTGACCCCAGGACAGAATCTTCTCCCAGGAAATTACAAGTCCATGCACTCCCGGCTCAGCTCAGCGTGACCTCCAATTTCACCACGCCACGCCCAACAACATACCATATCCGTAAAAGTGACCGTATTGCAATATTTGACGTTCCTGCACGAGACCAATTGTCCTGGTTCCCCAGTTCTCGAGTCCGTCTTGGCTACTGCTACTGCTACAGTTACCGCTGCCGTATACCTTGGTACTTAGGTAGCCCTGTACCTCATTAAAGGCGCCGTCACCTCAATTGACACCATCGCCTGCACAACATCAACGAGCGTCGACTACTCAGCAAAACAAAGTTTACCTGGCCCCGATTTCAAAGCAAACCTAACTTAATCCCGACCTCGAACCCCTCCTTTCCCTCTCATCTCCAAGCAGAGCACATCCATCCACCCATCCTACCATCTAGCGATAAGGATTCCATCGTGTGCAAGTAACTTTGGAAGCGCTCAACGCTGCAGGGGTACCTAAAGCTACTATCGACTTATCACTGTGACGGCCCCAGTTTTCCTCACCCGCTGCCAAAGCTTTGAGCAGAGCCCAGTGGATGAACTCCCCAATGAGGTAGAACTCCTATCCATTGAGGAAGAAAGATACAAGGAGAAGGGAAGCGGGTTGACTCAAAAGCGAGTTCAAACACAAACGGTCGAGAAAAGAACAAAAAGACGACACAGCGAGACGAGTTCAGACGGAACGAGTCGCAGAGACAGGAAGGACCCGCTCCGATCCCCGGTCCCCAATCTCTGGTGCTAACCTAGCACATCGCATCGCACCTGCACTTGTGCTAATAGAGGCTAGCTAGTCCTTGAAGCTAGTGGCAGTCACGCCCTCCAAGTGCGGCCCATGCCCCTCGAAGCGCAAAAAGACCCCAGACCTCGGATTAGGGGGCTAAAATAATCAGGTACGGTAGTCATCAACACTTCCTAGTTTACCACAGACATTGCCCAATTATTTCTGTCACCCATGATCAGCTCTTCAGTTTTCTGACTTCCCTTCCCTTAGGGAGCCTGTCCTGTCTTTGCTTCTCACAGTTCAAAGGTCAAAGGTCAAAGGCCTGGCCTTCTTCCATGCTACTTACTTACTGTGCTGGACCCACGAATGATCAACCACCCAAATCTTGGCTGTTCACGTCGATCTTGACTCCTTTGACTTCTCCTCTTCTTTCTTTTCTTTTCTGTTCTTCTCCTTCTCTTGTTCTCGCTCTGTTTGAGCGACACCTGTCGACACATTCATCCTCCCTCCTCTGAACGACGTTTCGAACCGCCTCTCATGTTCGCGTTATAGAAGAGCCTTTGGCCAATTTCTCCTCTTCCTTCCGCCGTTCTCCTCGTCCTTATAATCGAACCCCTTGGACTCCTTCAACTCGATCAACGCTCCCTCAACCAGCATCGCCAAGCCCATTCCTTAGCACCGTGCTCCCTTGACGCATTCGCATTCCCACCGAGTTTCCCTTGCGCCAAGGTACGTTCCTAAGGCCTTCGAGATCTCATAATTGCATTGTCTCTGGATATCAACACTCATCACCCCACCTGGATTTCGGATTATAGCGACTGGGCCAATTCCATTTTCGTACATATCCAATTCGCAGAAGGCTGACAGCCAATTCAACAGTCTTGCGATCTAAATAAACGACGATTACTCGACTTCCCCCCTCCTTCAAATTCGCTAGACCTTAATCTGGTTCTAAGCGACTCCGACGACCCGACAGCGCGGAGCCATGAACAAGCCCCACGCCCCCCGAACTGCGACGGCCCTGCCCCTCGACGACAACTCTCAAGACACAGGAAACAACTCTGTTAGAGGTCGTGATACCTCCCTTCGCTCAACCTCTCGCCCCATACCGGTTCCTGCACATACACCTTCTCTTGCTGGGGCCTCCCTTACACCAACTTCCCGTCGGCACGACCACGCCTACGCTACATTGTCCACCAGTCCCTTGTCGTCCTTCACGCTTCCTGATGTCTCTGTTACAACGCCGCCGCTTGCTCATTTCCGTGCGGATACAATAGCACCGACTTCCATACAAGAGGGCGAACTCCCGCCACCACAATCCAATACCCTGTCCATTGGATCACCGGCTATTCCAAGACGCTCCGTCAGTCCTGTGGGATCCTTGCGTATCTCGACTGACTTTGCTACACGTCCCGTAACCCCAGACCGCCGTGAATCATTTAACAACAGCAACGGGAATGGCAGTGGTTCATCCCGTGGCTCGTTGACGTTGAACCACAGGGCCTCGTCCAATAGCCTTCATCCCATCTCCCGGACACCGAGTCTTAAAGCTGCCTTGACTAACAGCCTTGGTTCTGCCAGCGGCACAAGCAGTTTAGTTCCTAGCCCTATTATTTCTGCTATGGGGGATATGACGCCTCTTCCGAGCCCGCTCATGTCGGGTGATTCCCCAGGACCCTGGAAGAGGCTGAGCGCAGGTTCTGCGTCACCTCCCCAACAGCGCCTCAAAAGCGTAGGAGAGGGCTCTGTTCTGGTTACGAGTACAGGCGAGTCGATTGATGCTGCACTTTCCAATGGTGCCAAACGTAAAATCTATTCAACCCTCGAGCCTGGCGACCATGGTCATACACAATCGCCTTCTAACCAGCAGCCACGACAGCATACGCGAAACCGGAGCGTGAGCGAATACGTTCCTGATCACATGGGTATTCCTAAGAGACAAATTTCCGTTTCAGCACGACCCAACGCAGAGGCTTCAGCACGGTCACATGAACCTCAGCTTCGAAGAGAGCTTAACCTTGCAGAATCGCGAGGACTTACCCCTTCGGTGGTCCAGCCACCAACTCCTCCACCAAGTGAGTCTTCGCGAGACTCTGCTGATGGCGCCGGCAAGCCTAAAGGACCCCGATTCGAATATTTCGAAGCAAACGGACGTAATGATAAGAAGCGTCGCCGATGGAGGGCCGTGCGAATGCTTGGCCAGGGAACCTTCAGTAGGGTCATGCTGGCTACAAGCCAGATTGAGCCCGACGAAGACTCTCCCGAAGTTGACCATGGAAGGCTGACACCAAAGCCGGAACAGAGCCTTGACCGTAAGACTTTGGTTGCCGTGAAG
The DNA here is from genome assembly GCA_013396205.1 of Fusarium mundagurra. Lineage (NCBI taxonomy): Eukaryota > Fungi > Ascomycota > Sordariomycetes > Hypocreales > Nectriaceae > Fusarium > Fusarium mundagurra. Next base: position 64,290 of record JAAOAN010000478.1, on the reverse strand, counting down.
GTCTGCGAGCATGGTCCAAAAGGCGGCGCCAGTGAGGAACGTGTTGAGATGAGTCTAAAACGTGAACTTGAAATCATGCTTTCCATCCACCACCCCTCGCTTGTCGACCTAAAAGCTTGGAGCATTGAGCCGACTCGGGCCATTCTTGTCTTGAGCTATTGCCCTGGAGGTGATATGTTTGATATCGCGACCAGTCATCGTGGTGTGCTCAAGGAGCCTCTATTGCGAAGAATATTTGCCGAAATGGTCGGTGCGGTGAGCTATCTCCACGAAAGGAGAATTGTTCACCGAGATATCAAACTCGAGAATGTCCTCGTCAACCTCACCCCCTCTGAGCTTGCAGACCCATCGATCGATTGGGCTACCTACCCTTACTCAGTGGTAATTCTGAGTGACCTGGGCCTTTCGAGACGCATCGCCGATGATGAGAAACTGGAAACTCGATGTGGATCAGAAGACTATGCAGCTCCCGAGGTCATCATGGGACAACCTTACGATGGACGAGCTACCGATGCTTGGTCACTCGGTGTTCTTCTGTATGCTCTTCTAGAGGCTCGACTTCCCTTTGATCCTCACCCAGGTATGAGTGAAGCGCATCGCATGCGCAGTCGCACTAGCCACCGTATCGCGAGAGTCGAATGGAAATGGGTAGAATATTACGGTGATGACACCGACCACGATGGCGACGAAGCCAAGTTCAAGCAAAAGGGTCTCCTCGGTGCTATGGAGATCACAGAAGGGCTACTAAGGCGAGCCAGGGGCCGTTGGACCGTCGATAAGGTGGCCAAGACCCCCTGGGTTCAGGGCGCCATCAATGTCGAAGGCGGAATACGTTTCCGCGAAGAGAAGGACGGCGAGGAAGTTTCCTGACATTCACTTGTGCGACTCTAAAGTCACAGAAAGTATCTTGACTTCTTTCAACTTGGACCAGAGGTCTGTTCTCGAATATTGCCCATAACCAACTCGATGATTCTTGAAATCATCGGTTGGGCTGCTGCCAACACGGTGGCGGCTCCCTTACAACTACATTACAATCTATTGCGCGCCCCTTCTACGAATCTTTATACGACTACATGACGGGACAAAGGGCACATGGGTAACGGATTGATCAAATCAGGAAGAATGACGGAAGGTGTTGTTTCATGGGTATTAGTATGATGCGGTTCGGTTGTGTATTTATAGCATTTGCTTGTGATTTGGCTGCCGTGGGTTCGGTTCGTTCTGTCTCGACATCCTTTGTTGTTTTGTTCTTGGATCACCCACTTTGTTTCTTCGTTTTTACATTAAACCATACCAGTCGTAGGCTTTCAGGAGTAGAAAAAGGTTATACCAAAATGGATAGAAAGGTGTTTTTATACTCTATTTTGTTCTTGTGCCTAATGTGAAAAGCAACCTTCTCGAGAAATTGTGAGAAACTCTGCAACAAGATAGTCTTTACTTGGTCCTACCCGGATTCAAGTGCTCAGACTTGTGTCTAGAATAACATACACTTTGGTAACAGCGGCTTCGCTTTCGTGAGGCGTTGATGATGGTGATGGTCCCCAGAGTACGACCTGGGGCAGTTGCTGCGTGAACCTCCCTCTCGTTGAATGCTGTGCGTTTGCTCTGTTACGCCGCGACAACGATTGTCGCATTGGAAGGCCATTCGTCGTATTTCCTATCGGCAAGGTCTGATTCCGCCGACGTCATTCTGTGCAAGAATGCTTTAATAAAGTATATCGACAATGAGCATTCTATTATCTTTCCCATTCTGCAAAACGAAGAGCAGTTTCTTATCTTTCACATAGACATGCCTACATTCTCCATGCTTTCAAAAATGATGCATCAATCCCCTCATCCAGGGCCATGTTCATTCATCTTGTTCACATGCTACTCTTCATTCAGGGGCTGAATCTGACAACGGTCGACGTTGATAGAGTTACCGGCCCGTTTATTGTTTCTTGCAGAGTTTAATTTGACTCAAGGTTTGACTGCACTGCACATCGTATCTCAAGTCGTAATGCCTGCCACTGATGGCTTACTTATAAGTTAACGCCTTGGATTTCCGCAACAAAATATGCTTATATTGACGTACAACTCCGGTTCGGGGGGTTTGTTCCCCCTCGTTGATGACTGACCAGTCGCTTAGCACAAGGTCACATTTGTCTTATCGGCTGGAACCCCTCTGTATCAGCTAAGAGATCTGCAAAGCCTGGCCATTGATCTGGCTATTTTTATCTGCTGGGGACAACTGACAACGAACCATGAAGTCATGAGTCGACTCAATCTACGGATACTAGGAGCTGTCCAATGAGCACACAGTTCAATATCAGCACAAGAACTCAGCTCCCCCTTGCTGCCTTGAATTTCCCCCCTTATCACTGTCCTTCGAAAGGAAGAAAAGAAGGACGGATGGAACACGTAGGGGGCACATCAAGCAGGCTAGACTAGCTGTTGAGGTTGTCAGACGTGATGCCGCATCCAGCGAATGCACCGACTGGGCCGTAGACTATGTCTCGGAGCATTTAGCTAGAGGCGCGGCGGCTGCGGACCAGATCACCGTGTACAATGTGGCTTGACCCTACTGCTGGTCTCAGCCTTGGCAGCGGCTTGCTCTTCATCAATCTGCTTCAATTGGACCCCTGAGAAAGAAGCCGTAAATCTCGTAATAGCATCACGGCATCTGGAATGATATTATGGAGTAAACTCCAGTGACTGCTTTCAGGGACCCGATGACGAGCTTACTGGATCGTGCGAGATGGAGTTGCGGCATGATCTCCGTCATTCAATGGGAGCAGGGGACAGGGGGGTGCCGGCATCGAGCAAAGCACATGCTAGGCGACTCGCGAGGCAAGGCAAGCATGGGTTTGACTATGCTGTCTTGGGTCATACCCCCAGGACACTCGGGCACAAAACAGACGCTATCACAGCATCCTGAATTAGAGACAAAGACTTGTTCTTTGTTGCATTGAAGGTCATATCCGTGTGATATTTGAAAGGATATTACATAGAATCACAAGCGACTCGTTATCTTCGAACGACACACATCAGTTCTTTGAGATAACTCGGCCGCTCTCTCGGCCGAGTACATTCCGACTTATGGGAGCCGTTGCCGGACCAGGGCCTGTGTGGCATGTCATGGCTCCAGCCAACATGGAACGTTCCATTTTCAGCCCATTCCGGCACCCTCTCGTAAAAGCGAACGATCAATCACAACTGACCAAATGGCTTCGCTCTGAACTTTGCAGTTGTCGAATCATTCAAGCAAGCAAGACTTTCCAAGGTTGATCTTGCGTTATTCGGGTTCAGTAAGGCGTTGTTAGTCCTCTTCGAAACATTCGGAATTTCCTTCTCTTTGGAACAAATTACGGGAAAACGAGACTCCTAAGACAACGGCGCCATGTGGACGACAGGAAAGCCTTGAAGGCTCATTTGTAGGCTATCGGCGGGAGCCGGCTTGGCTACAGAGCCAGTAAGAAGCACGGCTCTCGCTCCCCCACAACGTTGTGTCTTCCTCCAATTTGCAAGATAACCACTGTCCTAGGGCAGTCTCCTCATCTGATTGGAACAGATTGGTTGAAAATCGAAGGAGCTCCTTCGCGTCGAGATACTGAGCTTCGCAGCAGAGCCTGTGTCTCGGTACCCTGATTCGCGCTCAAGCAGCAATCCTTCCAGGGTGACAACGCCTGGCAAACTTCGTCACTAGCCACTCAGACCAACTCACGGTGTGGCCTCAGAAACAGCAGGTCGAACAGACAGTGGCGTACGCCACGGCCGAAGCGATCGGACGGCCAGTAACGTTTCCAAGTTCAAGTCCAAGTCCCAGGCTTCTCCGAAACTATTCCCATTTCTTCTTGTCCACCGAATGTGCCGTGCCGATCGTGTTGTCACTCTTGCAGCACCTGACAATATCAGGGGACAGAGTTGCGTCTTGTCTCTCGTGGTGCCTTTGATTCAGCTGAGCTGAGAGAGAAAACCAAGATAACGAAGCCTTCTGGAATATCTCAGAACTCTCCTCTCAGAGTATAAACACAGGATAACACGCTGGAATGCTCATCCCCTCGGCAGATTTCCCTGTCGGTACGAGCCCCCAGAGCCGTATCGAGTCAATATGATTGGTGCTTCTAAGTTAGGGTGGTGTCTCCGTCTTGTCCACCTTCTGCTTTTGGCCGTTTGGTCGCATGCTCTCACAAGCGCACCCCTGAAAGCTTTCTTCTCACTGGCTGAGTATCATCGACCCCAGCGATGGCGTTGTCTTTCTAAGTTTCTAGTGCAGCCTTATCGGCCCTTCTTTCTCTGTGCTGCTGAATCTCCAATTCATAATTCGTCCTCTTGAGGTCGTTCTCTCTTTTATCGCCTTTGCACTGCCTGGTAACTCGAGTCGTTGGTTTTGAGAGTCATTGCTGCCATGTTTTAGCTGTGCCTGAATGATTTTTGACCGCTTGGGTTTTAACCATAAACCCTCGGAACTGCTGAACCGAGGATATGTCTGTTTCCCTCTTATCTACCTCAAGGAGCCCACTCCAGCCTCCTCTAGACAACATATTGGGTTGCCTTTCTGGGAAACTTTGGCGAGGGAACTTTTGCTGGCGCTCTCTCACGCGCATTACTTGGCGTCCTGGCCGTGGACGCTCCCCGTCTTTTTTCTGGCTCCCATTGCATTGATGGTCCTATCACAGCACCGCCCATATCTTGTCTAGTTGCTGCGTCAAGTCTGGGGAACGATAACGTTAGCAAGCCCTGGCCATTGCTTTGGTGCGACTCACTGCACTGTCCTACAGGCGGCAGACACCCCAGTCCTGGTAGTGTCCGCTGGGTCGTCGTTCTTGGTTTGGTTCTGCTCGCTCTTGCCTGTACCGTCCGTTCGAGCGCTCTTCCTTATTATTATACGTACCGATAGTCATGAGCGTTTCTGCCCGCCTATTCATCCTCCCGTTCTTGAACCTCCATCTGAGCTCTCCCGCTCGCCACATTAACGAGTGATGAATTCTCGCATTGGCGACTGAGGACACAGCCGAGGCCTTCGACTCGCCTCAGTCCGTCATTGACTGCCTTTCAGCCAGCAGACCGGGCCTCTCACGTCCGGCCTGGGCATCACCGGCGACATGTTTAACCATTCATCAGGCGGGCCTCACCCTTCCGACAACAATGAGGATCCGTCATATGGTTTCGCCGACCAAGGCTGGCACAGGTTCACCATGAACAATACCAACACAAATAGTTTCTCGACGGGAAATTCGCAATCATATCACGATGGCGGCGCATCCTATGGCGACTCATCCGGCATGGATTGGGCGCCAACTCCATCAGCAGAATATGACATGCGATTCGATCAACACGACCCCATGTCTCAAGATGTCGAACTCGATAACATGAGCTCTTCGCATGGTGGAGGAGGTGGCGTTGGACGTCTGGTTGCGCATTTCGAGAACAAATCCTTTGCGCCCCCTCTACCTCCAAGACCATCGAACGTCGTAACAAGCCCAGTACATCAAGAGCCTCCCGTTTCCTCGCCGTTCGGAAACTTCAGTGTCACCTCGCCTATCGTTACAAGTCCTCTCGCCAGTCCAGCGGAGCCCAACTATGGACTCTTGAGTGGTCATTCAAGAGTCACCAGTCCGATCGTTAGCCCGCCGCCCGCCCTCGCTTTTGGCGGATTTCATGATATTCCAGTCCACAGTCCAGGTGTGGGTTCGCCGTCCGGTCCTTTCGGAAGTATGAACAGTTTCATGGTCAACAACAATAGAGTGACGACCCCGATGGAGACAGCATCCATGGCTGGGCCTTCAATGATACCAAATTCTAGCATGAACGCCAAAATCACCTCACCCGGTCCAGTAACCCCAGGTGTGCCGGGTACGCCTGGATTCGCCATATGGCGACCACCAGTACCAATGACTTCTAAACCCTCCTTGGATCAACCACAAGGCAGCAGTACTTCCTCAAATTCCGGCTATTTCGCAAAACCCCCGATCCCCTCTACACCTAAACCCGTGATGAACGCCGGAAGCCAGCTGGTCTTGGATTTCAATACCAATTCCACCTTTAATGCTAAAGGCAAGGCCCCTGCGAAGCCGCCTGTCAAGCCACCCAGGCCTGTTCGACAACCCTCCCGATCATCAATGTCCACACCTGGACCTTTTAGCCCTCCTATTAAACAGGAACCCTCTACACCACGACTTTCTCAAGCCTCTACCTCCTCCATGCTGCCTCCGGTATGTTTCGTGAAATTTAGAGTGAGGGAACTCATTGCTAACTCTTCTCAGAATGAACGAAGAACTTCCGTGTCTCAACGATCTCAAGCAGGAAGCCGTCCTTCAAGAGAGCAGGTTCCGGCTGAGGCATGGGAATCCTTCAAGCACACAATTCGTAAATTGTATCTTGAGGAAAGGAAACCGCTTAAAGAGGTCATGTCTGTCATGGCCGATCAGTATGGCTTCCAGGCAACGTAAGTCGCTATTCGTCTCCCACTGAGTGCCATAACTCATCCTTTGTAGACCAAAAATGTACAAGACTCGATTCTCGCAATGGGGTTTTGTGAAGAATAATACTGAAGAGGAAGTAAAGCGCCTGCTATCCATGAAGTTCCAGCGCGACGCCGAGGGCAAGGTGTCTGAATTCGTTCGTAACGGCAAGGTTGTCAACCTGGGCACCTACTTGAAGAGAAAGGGTGTTACCGAGTACGACTTGGTCGATTTCGAGCTGCCTGCCGATTTGCCGGCACACATCAGATGTAGAACACCAACTCCGCCTCCAACACCAGGATATCTCCAATCACCGGATCTCCTTCGGGCTCAAGAAATCATCATCAGCAACATGAGAAAAGCGTTCTTACAATGTCGACAATTCGAAGTCGAGACTGACGCCCAAGTTGGATGGCAAACTATTATGGTGTGGGGAGCGGGCTCAAGTGATCTTCTTCTTGAGGCTAACCACTATTTCGAGATGAAGGACCACGATCAGGGTGGTCATTTCCTGATGAAGGCTTTTCAACAGCTTGAATCAGATCTGAAGAAGCTGTCTCCTCAGGGAATCAAGGAGTTGCTTCTGGGTATGGTTCATCGCGATCCAGGAATGATGACAGCCCTCTGCAAGTATTTAGCCGCTTACTCGACGACCAACTTTGAGAGGTCACATCCCCTGCGGCAGATCTTCTCTTGCTTATATGAGGTGCAACAGAAGCATGGCCCAGGCACACTATCGGAACTGCTGTGGGGAAGCATTCCAACCATCGCTGAGGAGCTGGAGGCTATTTATGGTCGCAAACATCCCTATGTGGCTCGAACATGGGTTGACCTCGCCATGTTTTACAACCATGTGAATCAAGAGCGACTTGAGAAATTGGTGGGAGAACTGCGACTGCTGCAGAGACAAATGGAGCAGCGACTAAGCCCTGAAAGCGTCGATGTCCTCGTTCTGCGATATACAATTGTCCAGTTGATGTTCGCAGCGCACCCTCAATCTGATGCGACTAAGCAAGCAACGATCGACCTCTGGCATCATATGAGAGGCATGGGACTTCTATTCCCTATTCGCAGCCAGCAACCAAACATGTTCTGCTATCACAGTCCCGTCAAGGTCGATCCTTGGACGAAACGCTGTCGGCGTCGATACGATTCTGGTGTCCAATTCCTCGAAGAACATGTCGGAGTTCGCGTTGTCGTGTACTTCGAGGAGGACTTCCATACCACGGAGCACGCACCGGAACATATTCCTCATCAGCACCAGCAGAGCCACCAATATCAGCATCGGCAGTCACAGCAGCAGCAACGCCCACAACAGCTCCAAGCACAGGACTCGTGGGCGGCCGCGATGGGGCAGCAAATGTCGAGCTCAAAATATTCGTTCATCTGAGCAGGATCTCAGATCGTTTATTGTTCTTGGTCCTGATGCGTATTATCAGGATCCGACGTATGTAATTCGACGAAGCCGGTGTTTTCAACAAGTATTGGTGATGAAGGCGGCTTCAACGACTGCACGATATACTACTACACGTGTTGCCAGTATATGTACATATCTTGGCACCGATAACTTTGGATTCGATCATGATCCCATTGATGAGTACACAGCCTGGAGTCTGGTACCGAGCAAGCATATCTTTTCTATGTGGGTTTTAACGTCTCATGGACCGGCGTTTATTCTTTGGATTTCGCGTTAGCCAGCACTGCACAACGCAGCGCAGCAGGATTTGGGGGAAACGTGCTTGAACATTTTGGTTTTGGTGGATTATGATATGACATCCCCCATTGTATAATAGTAACTGACGCGCCGGGTATTGATGAGACGAGACGAGGTTGGATGATGGCGGAGTTTGGGGAGTCTTCAAAATGACGGCGCTCTAAAGAGAAATGAAGAGGTTTACATTGAGAAGGTGCAAGGCAGGCGCGATGGAAGGTTTGGAACCAAACGTTGGCGAGGAAGGAAGGAAGGATATGAACAAACCCCTCCACAACGAGGGAAGGCGATATACCCTGGGCCAAAATTACAAGTCGATGCCTACCTTGGTAGTGAAATCAGGTAATACAAATAGACATTTATCTACAACATATACAGTACTTGTTTCCAACAACTGCCCTGCTTCCGACAACATTACTTGGTATTCGTGTCTTCATCAGTTCTGAGGTTCAAATGGGCGCCGTAGGTAGCCATGATCCGTGTGAACTATTTCCGAGCTATCCCCGGCGCAAAACGAAAACCTCTACACATCCTCATCATGACAACCTCTCCACCACTTAAGCCCCCATCATGCGCCTATCCCACCCTTCAGCCCTCGCAGGCCTCTCTTTTACCCCTTTGAAACGATTCTATTCTTCATCGCGCACCATACAAAGCAAGTCAATTCTCGCCTTTGCCCCCCCGAAGTCTCATCATGGATGCTAACCCCACGGTCCTCCAGAAAATGACGTTCTCTTCCTGCGCCAACAGGGTATTAAAGCTCCCAAATGGCATCTTACGTCCCCTCTCCGCGCCGATACGAAAATAAGACTCGGTTATGGTGCCTCTATCAATTCGTCCGAGCTCATTGGTCGCCAGGTGCTTGATGTTCTGAATGATAGCTCAGGACGCCCTGTCACTCTTCATCAACCGACCTTGGCTTCATACATCATTAACAGCCCGCGACAAGCCACACCGGTACGATACAGTGCCAATGTAACTCAATCGCTGTTGCTGATATGGGATTGGCTCTTAGATTTATCCCCACCACGCGAATACCATCGTGTCGCTCCTCGATTTAAACCTTTCCCGGCCTGGTGAAGAAGAGCACGACGCGGATCCCGATCATCCAACCCAGCCGTTTGAGATATTTGAGGCTGGTACTGGAATGGGGAGCTTGACGCTACACCTCGCTCGTGCTCTTCATGCAGCAAATCCAGCTGTGCCTCCACGCCTGCGGAACACCCTCTGCGCGGCACGCTACAGGACCGATGGGTTTGGTCTTGATCTCGCCGACGAGGACCAGGCTGCCCTCGACTCTTACCGGTCCAGCCGTCGCGCCGTGTTGCATACCCTTGACCGGAACGTTAAACACTCACGCGCAGCACATAAACTGATTCGCCACTTCCGCCGCTCCTTGTACTTCCCTACTATAGACTTCCATGTCGGCTCAATAGACGAGTATATCTCATCGCGGCTGGCTGAGACGGACAACCAGCCTTTCCTGTCTCATGCGATCCTCGACCTCCCTTCCGCTCACGACCACGCTTCTCAGGTTATTCAAGCCCTTCACCCTAATGGCCTTCTTGTCATCTTCACACCCTCCATTAGTCAAATCGCCGACTTCCAAACCTGGGTTGCTCGCACAGGCCAGCCCATGCGCCCCGAGAGGGTCATTGAGCTTGAGGTGTCAACCACGGCTGACGGTGTTCTCGATACCGGTGGTGGCAAGGAGTGGGATGTCAAAACCGTTGTTCCTAGAGAAAACCCTGAAGGCGCCGCAGTGCAGGTAATGCGACCCAAAGTGGGCGAGCGAGTCACTGGTGGTGGGTTTGTGGCTGTTCTCAGGCGATGGCCTGTTGATCAGATACGCTCCCAAGTTGAGTCCTCTACACAGGAGAGTTCTTCTGAAGTTGAGTGTAAATATGCGGATGAGGGAGCCTCTGAAGCTGAGGACAACCCAGAAGTTGAAGAAACTGCTCCAGCCGAGGGCACGGCGGGGGCTGAGCCAGCGAAAACTGAATGATGAATCTTGTAACAATCTATAAATCTTGTACAACACAATCTGTATAGTAGAATTTTAAACCCATATAGTCTAGGCATATATAAGGCAAACAATAGACGAAGCAACGAATGTCATAAGAGTTGAAGAACAGTAATGCCGCTTGCTATCTCGTTCTCGCTCCCCAAAGCATGAATGGGTATCTCTATGCAACATGCTCAAATATCAAGTCGTATCTCCTCCTCACATTCAATCATCAAGATTTCATAATCATCCCAATCCCGTCTTTCTTTTTCCCCAATCCTTTGCACTCCTTTTCCAAATTCAGCGGAGTGCAATGTCCAGCATTTCCCCCATATTAAGAACCCAAAAAATGACCCCGTAGCTTGAAATACCAGTGCATCCAGTGCGTGGTCTAACCCGACCTGCGGCACCGAAGATTAATGAAATAAGTAAAAGAGAACTTATGCCTCTGCTGCAGAGGAACGAAAGGGAAAAAAAAATTGCTTTCCGTGGTTCAATCTTGTGGTATAGCCTCTTTTTTCTGAGGAATGGGCTTGCGCCGCATGGAATCTTCCAACCTGTAATGCTTTCCAATTAAACTTGCGTATCTTGCGCAATGTTGTGACCGACAAGGAAAAGTAGAGGAAGAAAATAATGTGTTGTGTTGAGTGCTTAGACACTGGTGATGCGCTCAAGAGGAGCTCGAGCGCAGCAGACCATGAGCTTCAGGCTTGTACCGAGCTCTTCAGACTCAGAAAGTAGAGACTTATCGCTCCAGATGCTCTTTCCAGAGGGGTTCTCGGCTGCGTTTTCGTAGCATCGTGTGTACCACCACCGGCCAACGCGGCTGACCATCTTGGTGATGCCCTCATCTGCCAAGGGGCTGTTGTCGCTCATCATCTCGGATAGACTTGGCGGGTCCTTCTTCTTCTCAGTAGTAGCTTTGCCTTTGTCCGCCTTGCTGTCTGAGCGACTGACGGAGCTTGCCACAGGCACACCCACTCGTGCTGCCTTGATGGTAGTGAAACCAACCTTGCCGAGAAGACGAACAATGAGATCCGCGGTTGATCCGAGACTAGTATCAGGCGTCTTCTCATTGATCCTCTCTTTGAGACGGCGGACTGTACGTCGGCCCCGGTTGCCCATGTTGTTCAGGTCGACATCGAGAATGGAGAGCTCGATGAAGCCTCCTGGCTTCAACACACGGCGAGCTTCGGTGAGAATGCTGCGATAGTATGCTTCAGGAGCTGCGACAGGGAAGCGGTACACAACAGCCGTAAAGCTCTGAGGGGCGAAGGGAAACTTGTCGAGGTGAGAGACGTATTGGATCTGGTGGTGGTTTGGAGGGCTGAGAGGGAAGCTCGAAGATGAACTCTTGAGTTCTTCAGGAAGAGGAGCGCGAGGAGACAGGTTGAAGAAGGTAGCAGCCGGGTATGTCTCGGCAGCATAGAACGACCAGTCGTCGTTACCAAGGCCATCAATTACAAGTATTGAGTGCCTTTTCAGTGATCCCTCAACAGGAACCAGTTCATGGCGAACGTCGCTGAAGAGAACATGCCCAAAGGTAAGCCACTTACTCACCGTCATTGAACCAACTCTGAGGTTGACTTGTGCGAGTGGCGACCCATCCTCCGAAGAGGAGCTGGCATCAGATCGTCTCGTCTTGCGGGAAGATCGACTGCTTCGTCGAGATACCTCACCAGTTGCAGGCACCTCAGTGCTGGTGTTGGTGTTGGTGTCGGTGTTGCGGTCTTCATAACCCGAAACAAACTTGGAGGCTGAGAAGGGAGTGCTAGGGCTTGGGTGAGGTTGGAAAGCCGCCCGAAGACGTTCAGTCATGTCAGCGCTGCAGGTGCTGGAGATGGTTGTTGCCTTGGATTGTCGGCTTGCCTTCTTATCGAAGACAATCGTCGGCGACTCCAAGGGCTTCTCCTTACTAGCCAGCTTCGACTCGTAAGTCTCAAGATGGAACGGTGTACCTCGTGAAGAAGTTGCCGAGGGAAGTGCTTTGCCGGCATCTTCTCCAAGCAGATCATCATACTCGTCCCACACCTCATCTTCTGCGGGAGGATCATAAGGCTGTGGGATCACGGCAGTAGAGCCAGAGAACGCAAGAATACCAGAACAACTTGAGCTAGATGTACCAATGGTTCCCTCGGAGTCCTTGCGAGGCGAAAAGGCTAAGAACTCCTTTTCAACTCGGCTTAACGCAGGAGGGTTAGAGTCTCTTGATGAGAGATTATTGGTGCTTCCTGCTGTTGAACCATCGGTAGTCAGATCAGGAACAGGAGTCGAGGGTCTGGAAGGTGAAGGGCCTTTGGCAATCGACTCAGGATCATAGACCTCAAGGTTCTCAGGTAACAGTTGCATGCTAGCTCTGAAAGGCCTAGAAAAGCTCATAGGTGACACATGTTCAGTACGGTTACTCACAACCTTGGGGATTCTTCCGACTTGAGGAAGTCGGCTTCGTCGGCCAGCAGTAGTGCTTGTTGACGGAGGCTGTAGAGTAGGCTTCTTGGACATCAAAATGTGCTGGGGTACAGGCAGCCCAGGCTTGGTCTTTATCTCAATGCTCTCCTGCCTTGGGGGTTGAGCTGGCTCTGCAGATCGCACTGGAGAATTGGTTGACGACCGCATCTCTGGTGTACCTTGCGAAAGCTCGGGAGTACCACCAACACTAGGTGACTTTCCGTAAACCTCGGCAAACCTCAAGACATCCTGAATGTCCATGGGCTCGCTGTCCTCTTGCTCTGACGAATCCATCATGGCGTAAAATGCAAGGGGCTTCTTCTCCACTGGTTTGACAGTAGCTGAGACCTTCTCACTTTGCTTGGGTTGTTGCGTCTGAGTTGATCTTCCGAACAAGTTCCACTTGCGAGGTGACCGAGGTCTCTTGACAAGTTTCTTGGGTGCAGGGTGAGAAGACTTAGCCTCGTGAGAAATCTCCCGTTGCAGTTCGAAGTGGGACTCATCAGACATGACACTGGTATCAAAGCTCGTCATAGGCGACGATGCATAGCCTGATGTGTTGATGGGCTGAGGCAGCTTCAGGGGGTCATCCGGCGAAGATCGGAGACGATGGACAGATCTTCGGAAAGCTAAAGTCGTCTTCATGGTAGGACCTTCAGAATCGCTGCTCTCGGAGGGGCGGCGAGCACCAAAAGCTGGGTGTGGGGTGCGTGACATGGGCGATGGCCACAAAGTGTTTCGAGGCTGGTCTTGAGATACTGCCAATGACTGCGAGCTTCCGAATCTCGATTCCTCGGTCGCCAGGCTCTGGGAGCTTACACTTCGAGAGATCTCAGAGCTTGCATTTCGATTCTCGATAACTGCACCTCCAGCGATGACCACTGGGTTGACCCGGTCTGCAAAGAAGGAATCGTTGCTAGAACGGGGTTCCTGGGTTGTCTGACTGCCAGGAGAGTTGCGCGTCATGTTGCTAATACTGCCACTGCGTCTCTTGGAAGCACCAATGCGCCCATAACCTTCATGGCCTGTGCCAGCTACAGGACCCTTGCGGAGGCTCTTCTTTTCCTTCTCATTCTTCTCGGCTTGTGTTCCGTTGGCGTGCTTCTTACGGCTAAAGAACGGGAAGCGTGAGAAAGAGGAGGTTGCCACGTTAGGGCTCGGTGTGTGTGTCAATCGAGGTGGCTCGAGGCCCTTACCCTTCTTCGATTCAACTGTTGCCTTGGCTGCTGGTTGAGCGTACAATTCGCCTCTGATGGGGAGCTGTGAAGTTGATGCTGTTCGGCCTCCATGAGTGTACTGTGGCTTTGGGGGCGACAGAGCTGCTGTAGCCGCAGATTCACTTCCACGTCTTTCGGTTGATGGGAGGGATTGAGTGGAAAGATTGCTGTGGATAACCGGCATGGGGTTGAACAGTTGAGATTGCATGTCGGGGGTGCCATCTCTGCTGGGTCGTGAAGGTGGCACGGCTCTAGGGGAGGCGGAAGATTGGGCACTTCTCTCAGGGGAAGGGGATCGCAAAACAGGTCTTGATACCTTACGCACTGACTTGGGCGACGATGTCTCCTCACGAAAGTGTTGTGATGACTTCCGTCGTGGCGGACTGGGTGGAGGAGGAGGCAGGTTCTTGGTCTTCTTCTTGATGGTGGCTTCTCGAACGGTAGAGTTCGACGAGGATGAAGTCAGGGACTCCCTAACAGCAGCGAGGCCATGAGGATCAACGGTGATGGCATCAACCTCGTTAGGGAAACTTCCGCCAGCTCTTCGTGTCACAGGAGGTCTGTTGAGGATAGGACTTTGTAGTCGGTTCTTGTTCTGGGCGCGAAGGGGTGCAACAAGACCAGGAGACTGAGAAGCAATTGAGGTCGGCGTGGTGTCGCGACTATAGGAGCCTGGTCCAGGTGACTCGGAAAATCTAGTAGACGGGCTTCCACTAGTTCCAGAAAACAGTAGGCTGGCCGGGGTTGGAGGTGGGAGATCGTGTGTCGCTAACCGGAACGGAACCTCAACGCGGTTATCCGAGCTGTCAGACGGACGTCGAATGTTGCGATAACGGTCCAGTTCGGGGTAGATCACTGGTGATTTGGAAGGTTTCTTTACCTCTACAACCTCAGCAATATGAATCTCGGCAGGGCTGCTGGTAAGTTCTCTATCCAGATGGAAGCCGAAAGCAGCGTCAAGTGAGCCTTGGCGCTTATGTTGGGACGACGAAGAAGAGTCTGTCCGAGATGAGCCAGTCCGTGTGGTCTTGACATCACCGGATAATGATGACTTCTTCCTACGCAGAACGTTTGGGTTAGACCTTGGGTTGTCCATGGACTGGGCTGATGATGATGATCCGGAACCTCCACGATGGTTGGCAGTTGATCGTGTGGATGCTGAAGTAGAAGAAGAACCCCATGATTGGGCTTGATGATTAAGGCTTGGTCGTGGTACAGGTTGAGGAATTGATGGTCGTCGAGTAGTAGAAGGTTGAGGAGGCCTTGCTGATGGACGTGAGATGGATGAGGGCTTCGGTAATGGTCGTGGAATCTCTTGCCTCCTTCCTGATCTGTTGAGTGGCTTCGGAGCATTCGAGGTAACTCCAGGCTCAGTTCCCATTGTCATTCCCGGACCAGGCCGTCTTATGCGAGACGGCTCCGAGGGCCTGGTCGGGATACCAGACCCCAATCTATAAGATTCCATCTTCCAACCTTCTTCAGGATCGATTGCGTATACTTAATCCCATATTTCGCCGGGAAGATTCTGGATGAGTGAAGAGAATATATTGAAAGTCAAAAAAAGAAAAGTAACCGAGACCGTGAATCGGGAGAGCGAGGTAGAGTCGTCGTTATTAGTGTGGAGGGGAATCGTTGCTCTAAGAATTGGTGTGGGTAAATTTATCAGCTCGAAGAGGCCTAGTTCGTAGGGTGATGGTGTGGGCTGTGGGATGAACCCGCGTCTAAAAGTTTGGTTGACGGACGGTAGAGCTGGCGCTTCGGTTGATGTGATGAGTGTTTGAGGTGCGGGCTTTAGTACAGTAGTGTCGTTCAAGGTTGGAGTGTAAGTGGAGGAAGTGAGACAGGACAAGGAAGAGGGAAAGGATAATTAGATGAGTTGAAGAAGTTTAAGAGATGAAGAGACAATGCAATGGTAGACAACAAGGAGGCACAAGACAGTGGCAAAACTAGAGAGCGAATGGGTATAGATATGATTGTAAGGTAAGAAAAGTAAGTAAGTCAAGAGGAGAGAGATGGTAGCAGCGGGGAGGGCCGAGACGGACACGGGAGCATATAACTACATAGGAATAGGTACAGTAGTATTTAGGCAATGGGAGACCTTTCTGCGGCCATCATCATGAGTGGACGACGACATCTGGTACATGAATACATGGAAGGATGGGCAGAGGTACATGAGAGAGGATGGAGGACTCTGACTGTGGCGTTTCTCCTAATCCTGGTCTGGCCTGGGACTGGGCATGGGAGGTTGCAGGCATTGCCTTGCCAGGCATCGCATCTCGGGCGTGGAGTCCGCCCATGCCATGCCATGCAATGCGATGCGATGCGATGCGATAAAACCCTCCCGCCGAGTTTGACTCATCCGTTTGGTCAGCGGGAGAGCCTAGAGAAAACACTGCAGCAGCTGGTAGTGTACTGTAGTATCCGTCGCTGCGGAGCACATCAACTCAAGCGTGCTACTGCGCCGCGTTCCCTCCTTCGGGGTGCATATCCATATTATCCTATGAGAAAGCCCTCATGGCATCTTGACGCAGTGATTGGGCATCATACCCTTGTAGCGATTTGCACTCCCAATCCTGGTCGCCTCGAAGGACCCTTGGTGTGGGCTATCCATAGTGGGGCTTCACAGACAGAGAGAGACAGAGACGGAAACCTGAGAGAAGGATATCTTTAAACGACTGGTTAAACTTGAACTGGGCTGGGCTGGCTGGACCGTTGAAATTAGTTAGCGACCTTAGTTAGTAGAGTGGACCAGAAAGGGATGGGCCGATGGCCGCTCATCATGGACCAATCTTGGATCTCTATAACCCGAGATGTTGGAGGAGAGACAGACAAAAGGGTGGGTAAACAATAAGAGGGAGTGCACAGATATGGAAAGATAGAATGTTATCAGCAAAAAGATAACATCGAATCATAGTCTGATACCTCTCTCATATGAAAAAAGCCTGACCAAGAACTGATGCGGGTGCAGGGTATATAGTCCTGACATTTGGTGGTTGCGTCCCGTTTTGGAGATGATGAAGCTGTGTGAGGGGGGGCAGGAATGGTATTCCCAGTGACTGATTATCTTTTCTCTTGCCGTCTCGAATTTCCAATAGTCAGGGGTCACAAATCTAGGTCCGGAGCCGAAGGACAGGGCCGTGGGTGTGAAGACAGTGAGAGTTTGGAGCCATCTCGATGGGAGTAGGAAACTGTCTGTGACTCCGAGGTACCGTAGAAACATGACATGACAGGACGTGTTCTTCAGCACAAATATGCGACGTCGTCGGAGGCATATGCATGTCTTAGACATGCATATCAAATGTCTCACTTTGCTCTTCTCCCACAGGTTAATCTGGTCTGCATGTCTCTAAAATGTCTTGCCCATAACTAGCCAGCCTCACCTTCCAAATCCGTTAATCAATATGACGAGCGTAAGCAACTCGTCTCGTCTCGTCTCATTTGGTCTCATCGAGTAGAGTAATCACTATTGTCAACAACAACAAACCTTTGACTGTAGTGCTGCTGGCTGCATGGACCTTCAAATCCAACCATGAGTGGACCTGGCGTTCACATTTTTAGAATTCAGGGTAGGTAGGTAAGCTTTTACCGTCCCAACGGGCGAGTCCCGTTGTAAAATCGCCCCGCATTGGGGAAAGTCTATCATTATCGGATCCTTCGTAGGATGATCTGACAGTATTCATCTCGAATTGTATATCTCTTTCGCCATTTTCGCAATATGACATAAAGTCCAAGACCTCGAATCAACTCCTTCAGTGACAGGACTTGGTCGTCGTTGGTCGCTGACCGGGGGTGAGAGATCCTGGGGCGAAATACAGTACACCCCGTCGGTCAAACACCAAGCCCCAGACCAGCTGCATGAGTTGCATCTGCAGCCAAGGTAGCGGCCAAGTTGGTACAAGAATAGCATCATGAGAGGAGTCCTTCTTTATGGGGACATTCTTTGCGGCGTCTATGCTAGACGCGAGACTATTGGGATATCAGCAGCAGCAGCAGCAGCAGCCGTAGTTCGCACGCCTCTCACGATGCTAGAGCACGATACTCAACAGACGGGACAGGTCTCACAACCTCAGCGTTCATCGTCCCGCCTTATCCCGCTCTACGAATTTGCTTTGTCCCATGGACTCGAACGTCTCGTCTCTCACCCTCCCTCCCATTCGTTGAAAATCACAATGCAAAGCGCCCACGAGTGTCAATCGCCAAAGGACTCATCGATGCCATTGGTTGCTGTTCAAAGATTTTCTACCAATGAATCACACGCACTCGCACTCTCTCGTTTCACTCCACGACCCGTCAGAATGGACCCCAGGATAATGATAACCCTCTCTCCTGCATGTCGTCCTTTTCCTTGTAAAAAGTCTACGATGAGTGAACGACTAATCCACAATGCGTCTCATCGTTCGCCAATCCTCGCTGCAAAAAACCACATATGTCTTGCTCAGACCCCTGCACTTGACTATTGACATGGGGGTACTATAATTCGGTAGAGGCGATGGCGAAGAGGGAGCTCAAAGTCGGTATCCAACAAGAGCAAAAACTTGTTAGTCGAACGGATCGCTCATGACTGAGCGAAGCGAAGAGCAATTGCGCGATATATGCCTACGTATTGGCCAACGTATTGGCCAACGTAGGCAGACAGTCAAAGTTCACCGCCATGCATTGTTAGTCTCGTGACGGGCACTTTGGACGAGATAAGACACCACGAGACCAAAAAAGCAAGCCCAGGTAAAACGGTCGGCAGTCGAGAAGAAACGCACGATCCTGGTGTTTCCGACGTCATTCCAAGACACAAGGCATTCTCTGGAATCTCATACGTGCTGGCAGCCTTATCACGAGGTCAGGTTCCAAACGTTCGGTGAGAGTTCGAGCCTCTAGAGCCTCCAAGTAGGACCCAGATCGGTGTGTGCGGCTAGCTGAAAGACTACAGTACATCGTAGTCCAGCTTGGATAGTGGCAAGGCGAGATTCAACAATGCGCTGGCAAGGCGGCAAACGCGTCTTGACGTCGACATCTCACCGATTGTCCATGAATTCCCATGCCGTACGTACCTGGATCAGTCTTAGATCTTGCTGCAGGACCCGGCATGATTTGGGGAACATGTTTCCAAAAGTGGCTACAAGAGAGGCATCCCATATGCAGCATGCAGCTCCGCCACAGCAAAAATAAAAAATTTCCCCATATCCGCCACAGGTTCTCAGATCCTTGAGGCTGGTGACCCTGATTTCTGGGAGTTGAGATGCCTTCCCTGACGTGGCAGATCGCGCGTGGCTGGCCACTCCGGCAGACGTACGTGAAGCCTCAAGCCTCAAGCCCTACCCAGGCCAGGTCCCCCCTGTCCATGTGGCTTGTCAGTCGGCCGAGCGAATAAGGTCCCATCTGAGATCCTTGTCTTGTGCCCTTGCAAAGTCACTCGAATTCGAGATCAAAGTACTCTCTACTTTGGGCAGCGGTGAATGCATGCAAATGGCCCCGATGTGCAGCTTTGCCTCATTGACAACTCATCAAACTGCAATATTTGCCAGCCCGTGATGTGAAGCGATGCGCAAGCCCAGCACTCTCGGTTGTGAAGCTATTTCTTCGCTTGCGATGATCAAGCGGGCCTGTCTACACAGTCCAACACAACGACGGGCTCTAAGCATCCAACGGCAACTGGAGTCGCTGGAGTCGGAGTGGTCCATTTGGTTAGACGCCTCTACCAACCATAGCCGCCAGACGGCTCGGCGACCAGGGTTGATTTATCGCGAGAGCAGGGGTTTTGCCCCCTTGATTGGCTTGTTGTCTGAGACTTGGCTCGAGCTTAGCGTTTGGGAACGTTGACAACCACACGATCAAAGCTGTTGGTGATGATGGCCCTATCTCGCTTCCTTCTTTCTTTATAGTATCTCCTATTCTGCTCATCATCTCACCAATACTAGCCATTGAGGCATGGCAGCGACTGCACGTTTTGTCCGGGTCCTTTCGGAGACTGCAACTATCGTCCGAGAACGGAGATCGTGGCTTGCGTCGTTGAAGAAACCATGAGCCCTTTTGGGATTGCGGGATTAGCGCAGCCGCGAGTATTTGTTTCTCGTTGGTTCCAGGCGTTTTCGAGCTATTTGTAATGTGTTTCCTTGGTCCGAAGTCTTGGGCCAGACATGTCATTCTTCCGATCAAGGTGTGCCCCTTCTCCCATACTCATCTCTAACGTCGATCTGCTCAATGGCGGCAGATATCTACGAATCGCCAGTGCTCGGCTCATCCCTGAATGTTGACAGGGCTGATAAATAGAGTCTCGTGCTTTGCTGCAGATATGATGCTCATGTCGGACTGTCCAATATGAAGCATCAACGCTGAACTTAGACAGCGTAGTCTCCCACTTGGCCAGCTTTTGCTCACCAGCTGTAACTTCTCAGCTGTTACTAGAGATGCGCCTTTTCCTGAAACAGGACTGAAAGTTCTCCTGTTGTTTTCCACTCCCCCATGAAGGTCTCCTAGTTCAACCATTCATCAGGAGAAAAGTAAGTTGCACTACAACTGGCACTCGATGAATAGGGGCATCGCAAGACCAGGACCGCGGCACCGGCAGTCGTGCAACAGCGCACAAGTCTCACGGGAGCTAGAGTCAAAGGAAGGCATCCCCGTGATGGAAGCTCAATTCCGCCGTATATGTAGTGGGACCCAGGCAAGGTCATGGCGTTGAATGTTAGTGGATATGCATGTCAAGCTTCAAGTCAGCTTTGCCCCATCTACTTGTACGGCTCGTATCCGAACAGTCCAGTCTCTTTGACGTTCCGGCGGCCAGACTAACAGTAAATAGTTAAAGTTAATCGATCCCCTTCCTGTCTGATAAGATGCAGTATCTTGAAGATCCGCTTCCCCTTAGTTGAAGTGTAGCCATTCGGATCGTGCGGATTTTTCCGACCTTGAAGGACGATCCCAGTAGAATCTTGCTCTACACAAGGCCACCGTGTTCGCACAACATCGAGATAGGGGCAAGATGCCTATTGACGAGGTATGACCGGACGATTCTTCGTGCATTTCCTCACGCCTCCAAGCTCTCGGATAGGAGCATTATGTCATCGGACAGCTGAATACTTGGACGCCTGCTTTGATATTGACATTTCAGGCTATGTGCAAAGACTGGCCGTTCGAGAAACTGCAAATTGACAATTTTTTGCTGGTCCATTCGGCTGCCTTGCATCAGATTGTCTTCTCCGGGACCGTTACCAAGGCTGCTCATCACAACCGGTTAGATCTGGAGACATAAACTTACCATGAACCTCAAGATTGTGATTGATAGTGAGCATTGGTCGAACCGAAGACGCCGATTTCCTCTTTATTCATTTATCCTTGATAATCTGCGCCTGAGTATGAAAATAAAAATGTTGTACAAGTAGAAATGGTCCATTCACGTAAGTCTGCCTGCTCCGCCCAGTTTCAGCCTATCCTCAATTTGAAACCTTTTTACTTGCCAAATTTCATGTCGTACTAGTTATAATGAGAACTACTAGTTCCCCGCGAACCTAGCAGCACGCTTCTCTGCCTTGGCCTTCTCTGTTGGGTCATCGAGAATACCACTTCTGGTAGACGTCTTCTCCTTTCGAGCGCCACCCTCGCGACCGCCGTCTCGACCACCACGGCCGCGTCGACGACCGCCACCACCGTTTCTTCTATCCATGCTTTGTCGCTTTCCAGGGCGGTTGCCTTCACCTTCAGTGGTGCGATCCCGGCCGCGTTTTCGCGAGCGCTCAGGGAGTGCTGAATCAAGAGTAGTAGCAAGCTCCTTTTCGTCGAGGCCAAATCGTTTCGCGCGGTCGGCGCGCTTCTTGGCGTCCTCGTCCTCCTCAATACCGAACCGCTTGGCACGTTCGGCACGCTTCTTGGCTTCGTCGTCAGCAGCGGTGGATTGTAAACCGATGGCATAAGACTTCTCAGGCACCTTCGGAGCCTCCGCTGTCTCGACGGGCTTCTCTGCTGTCGTCTCCTCGGCCTTGGCGGCCTCGGCGGGTGTAGCCTTGGTGGCAGGAACCTCAGCAACAGGCTCGGAGGCAGCTACAGGAACGGCAGCGGCGGGTGCAGCAGGAGCCTCGTCATCACTGTAGCTGATTTCATCCTCCTTGTTCTCAGCTGTGAAGGGTCCAATTAGCCGATGTTGTGGATGCGTTGCGACGCGCGAGGGGTTCGATCGCAGGTCTGATGGAGTCACGTACCGGGCTTCTCAGCGGTTTCGGAGGTTCGATCGTTCTCTTGGAGCCTTGCAATAAGATCCGCCTTGTTGCCCGTCTGAG
Source organism: Fusarium mundagurra (assembly GCA_013396205.1). Taxonomy (NCBI): domain Eukaryota; kingdom Fungi; phylum Ascomycota; class Sordariomycetes; order Hypocreales; family Nectriaceae; genus Fusarium; species Fusarium mundagurra. The sequence continues at coordinate 42,202 of JAAOAN010000478.1, read as the reverse complement.
GCAGACCCTTCTCGGCCAGCAGCTTCTTCAGCTCGGGCACCTTGAGTGACGAATATTCGGCCATGCTGCGCAAGTAGATTGAAGCGCGTTAAGTAATGATTAGGAGACTTTTCGGGATCGGAGAAGAAGCGCGGCTAGAAATGCGATTGTTGCGACTTGGGCTGCGATGGTTTGATGAAAGAAGAGAAAAGGCTTGAGTTGCTTCGATGGAGCGGACGAGGGCGAGGCAAGGTACAGTACGCGCCTCAAACAAAGAATGGATAGGAGCGACCCACAGTGATACAAGCGTCATCCCCTAAGTTAGGTAGGTAGAAGCAGCCAAGGGTAAACTCTTTATCTTATCTCCAACCAAACAAATAAATAAATGGTAGACTCGATATCGAAGAATGCCTAGCATGCATATAAATTGCAAAGACTAAGGTACTATTTTATTTGACTCGTCGAATCATGCTTCAATTATATCACTGAACGTGTTTCATAACCATTGATGCCTCTGTTATGAAACCAATCTTGTTTTCTATTGGCTTGACGGTGTTTGCCTCTGTTCACAGGGAGATGTGCACGGGCCATGAAGCTCTGAAAGAAGCTCGACAAAGCTCTTGTTGCCCGCTTTTAGAGCTCTAAGGTAAGGTACTCTCTCTACCTTTGTACCTAAGTAGGTAGACTAGTACCTACCTTAGGTATGCATTCGTTGGCATCATCAGGTCTCATTGCATTGCAGGATGCGCCAGAGACAATAACACCCTCACTTATGCAAGTCGACTCATGGAGCAACGGCACTTCAAGCAGTGTACATACAGTTGTCTCGTCAAACCAAATCGCACATTCTGCAGCATCGCATCATAGACCGGCCTGCACAGACAAATACTAAACAAGGTAGCCAGAGAAAGGGCTGCTAATAAGGATGCCACATGATCCCAGTATTGGATGGTGATCGAGGGCCTCACCTCACGTGGCCATATCGAGAGTGCATCTACTGATGTAACCCCAGAATGGCCTGTACAGCTGAGCACGCCTGTTTTTTTTTTAGGTGTGCTCGCAAGGAGAGATATGCAAGTAGAGGCATTTCGGAAGATGAAATGTTGTCTCAATGCATTTCTGTTAATGAATCATCAATACACAGAAATGTCAGCAAAACAATAGCCATCATATTCAAGTAAACGATCCTCTACCTATAGATATTCAAGAGCCACAAACTCAAATACTCCCCTGTAACCCGAGATCCGGATCCATAACCGGCGCGCTCTACACTTGATGGGCTAGGCTAGGTAGGTACTCTCTGCCTTAGAGTACCCTTTTTTTTGACGGTTCACTAGGGGAAAGATCGAGTATCACAATTGAATGATTTCTTGGCTTTTGGCCCTTTTTTACGGTCAGGAAGGTGCGGAATAGCTTGGTTCCTCCTTTCCCCTGTTACATACCTAGGTACGGTGAATGTCAGGTGTTTTGCTTTGCTCTGCTCTGCTCTGCTCTGCTTTTCTTGACTCTGCCTAGGTATAGTAAGGTATCTCGCTACTTCTCTCGTAAAAGACTGTCGGCCTTGCCACTTGTTCCATCAACAACTACAGTACCAACATTGTTAGTGTTAACACAGGGACGGACTGTCCCCTCCCGTCCCCACGATTTGTCTGTCGATCGCATCATCATCACCCATTCAATTCATATCGACATTTATAACCATCAACTCTCAACTTGCAGAGAACACCCTCGCGACCGTTGCAATAGCTTCAAACTGCTCGAGAGACCCGCGCGCATTATTCCCATCATATTCATTACCGACTTGGCCCCACGAATCATGCAATAGCACCCCCGATTCGACCCCTTAGAAGATGCGAAAAGCTCGGCCTACCATAAAACTCCCGAATGCCCGTTTCGAACGTCGTTATCTGGCCGTTGATACTTGAAGTGGCCTGAATATAATCCTTGGATACATTCAGAGCGATTCTTGTCAGCCCACTGACCTCCCATAATTAACACATCATGACTCGAAGAATTGTATGTGGCCTATGTCCTCTCTGTAAATTCATGATCAGTATTGATCCAGAAGACGCTGTTGACTAACCATATTCCCATCACTAGGTTCGAACAGCTGCCCAGCTTGCTGCCGCTGCCATTTTCACCTTTCTAGTCATCGCCTTTCTCGACCGCAATTATCGTGTCCTCCCCAATTCGATTCATAGTTATATGCCCTCCCATCACCCCGGACTGGTCGTCACCGATGTCACAATAGTCACTTGCTCGAGCGTTAACCCCTTCTCCTCATGCGATCTCGGCAAAGAATGGCACCGAATCGACAAGGAGCTCTATCTCGGCAAGACATGGACAACAAGCGCATACATGTACATCATGCGAAAGCATGAGGGCGATCTTACTGCGGACGATCGTGTTGTTGTGGATGTTGCGGTCGGCAGGCTCCAACCTCAACCCAAGGGAGAAACGGACGACTCATGGGAATCTCGTCCATCAGGTATCTGGATCAAGCGCTCAGCCAAGAAGAAAGCCAGCGATTCGAAGCAGGCGGTGACGGATCTTGATGTCCTTTTCGGAGATGATGCTGTTGAGGCAAGAGACGGGTATGCTGTGACGGGAACACCTTTGCTCCTCAACACGGGTGGTAGCCTTCTTTCTGTCCAGCTAAGCGTGCGCCGAGGTCCTCCACGAGAGGTCAAGAAGCCAACGCCCAGGATCAACAGTGATGGTCGATACAAGATTATGCAGATCGGTGATCTGCATCTCAGTACAGGAGTTGGCGTTTGTCGTGAAGCAGTTCCTGATTCTTACAACGGCGGTAAATGCGAGGCGGATCCCAGGACACTGGAGTTTGTTAGCCGAGTCCTTGACGACGAGAAGCCTGATCTGGTAATATTGAGTGGCGACCAAGTCAACGGTGACACAGCACCAGATGCACCTACTGTGAGTATTGCCTGGCTCAACGTTATAGTGTTCGCCTCTAACGCCATCTAGGCCATGTTCAAGATCATCTCGCTCCTGATTGAGCGAAAGATTCCTTACGCTGCTATTTTCGGTAACCACGACGACGAACAAACCATGTCTCGTGAGGCGCAGATGGCCATTATGGAGACACTTCCTTATTCTCTTTCCATTGCTGGGCCAGCTGATATCGAGGGTGTTGGGAATTACTACATCGAAGTCCTGGCCCGTGGAAAGACGGATCATTCTGCTCTGACCATCTATCTTCTCGATACGCACGCCTACTCGCCCGACGAGCGCAACTTTCCTGGTTATGATTGGGTTAAACCTAACCAAATAGAATGGTTCAAGAAGACTGCTGCTGGGCTCAAGAAGAATCACAACGAGTACACCGGCCGGCACATGGACATCGCTTTCATTCATATTCCCTTGACAGAGTATGCTGACCCGGAATTACCCCGTGTTGGTGACTGGAAAGAAGGAGTCACTGCCCCAATATACAACTCTGGTTTCCGTGATGCCCTTGTAGAGCAGGGTGTCCTTATGGTCAGCGCAGGACAGTAAGTTTTGGGATTCCCATCTTATCTTGAAAAATACTAATTTCTTATTTTAGTGATCACTGCAATGACTACTGCTCCCTATCTCTGATGGGTGAAGGCGAGACCAAGGTCCCAGCCATGTGGATGTGCTACGCTGGTGGTTCTGGCTTCGGCGGGTACGCCGGCTACGGTGGCTACCATCGTCGAGTACGCTTGTTTGAAGTCGATACAAACGAGGCTCGTATCAAGACTTGGAAACGTCTGGAATACGGAGACATTGCTGCCCGTATACACCAACAGATTATCGTCGATGGCGGTAAACCTCAACCTATCACTCCCATTTCATGAGCTTACGACACTCTACATTTACGGGGCAAAGTCCCCCTTCTGAACTTATTCTATTCGTGTTTTGGCATGATTAGCTGCCACGCGTCTATAGAACGGTGTGGTCACTTTTCATTTTTTAAAAAAGAAGGGTCATGGGACCACATCAGGGAGCATGTTTGAACATGGGGTTTCTTGTATAACAATTAAAATATCCCACCTCACATTGCATACAGCAGCAAGCAGAGTTAACGACGGCATTATATAGTCTCGGGATGGGAAACGGAGTTGTTTTGGTCGACTAAATACTACGTATGAGTCTTGAGCTCATTTTCATGGTTTATTCTATATCAGTCTTTTACAGCATTGTGATCCATGATAATTTCGGGTGGAGTGGTCGCAAGCAACCCTAAGTTTGGAGTCGATAAAAATCTGTAATTTCTTGAACTGTTCACATCGGACAAGTTGTGTAAATATGATTCAATTGTCATTCACTCTATGCTTCTCTCCTCGCTATGCTCTCTTCGCTCCGCCTACTATGTTCACCGAAAACAAACCCCCAAACGTCCTCCTCATGATGATCTGCAAAATGCATGCTGATGTACTCCTCCTGGCCCAAGACTTCTCCAGTAGCCTAGACCATTGCCATCCAGACGCCATCCGCCCAGGTCTAGATGCGTGAACGCAGAAACGAGATTGGTATATACAATCGTATTAAAAGGTTTGAGGAAATGTGGTATCGTTAAGTCTCGCCGTATGCCATGCATCGAGAGTAATAAGAACAAATGTAAAGATGATGGTGTGCTGAGCAACACCGGGATATCAAAATAGGAAAAGTGACTAATGTAATGAGTCTGGGGATAAGCCAGATTGTGAATGTGCTTGGAATCAAATACAAGAGAAGGTATAAACTTTGTTGAAGGGTGTGGCAGCAGAGTCGCTTAGATTGTCATGACCTCCTGGTGGACAAGCCTCAGAACCCAGCTTGCCTCTGCAACGCTGGCGCACTGGAAGCACCACTTCTTAACGTTGCCACCTGTCGGGCCCGTAGCCGGAACAACGCCGACAACGCCATTGCTGTCCTTCATTTCTTCCCAGACACCGCATACAATACCACGGCTGCCCATGGCTGTGAAGCATCCACTGCCCAGAACCGCGTCTAACAAGATCTTTGGCTGCTCTGAGTCCTTGCGTGGAATCGTGGTGACAGTGACACGTTTCTCCAGACCGTGGTCGGCACGAAGAGCCTGGTGCCAGCCTGGAGGAGGTCTTCGAATGGATAGTCTGCAGTTGCCAAAGTCCTCCCACTTAGCGGCTGCGACAAGGAGATGTAGGCGGATCTTGAGATCTTCAGTACCAAAGCTTGCGGGGCCGCGACCGCTATTCTCGACACTGATAGATGGCGAGCGAGGTGTGTTGCCGCCATAAGATGAAGATCCAGGAGTGTTGGTGCCACCATAGCGGCTGTTTCGGTTAACAGAGGAGCGAGCCAGACTGAAAGGAAGTCCGCGACCAGTGAGTCTCTTGAGGAAGCTTGATGCGGAGAGGGTAGATGAGGGAGTAGTGCTTGCACCATCGTGAGATTGGGCAGGCGCACGAACTGAACCACGGTAGCTGTTCTTACGGCCGAACCAGCTTCGTCGTCGACTGCTAGTGTCATCGTTATCGGGAGGTGGTTTATGTTCACCAAAGCTTCTGAACCGTGCTTCATTCTCAAGCTCAATGAACTTTTGGTTGTTGAGACGAGCGTGGTGAACTGACATGTAAAGGTTGTAGCAGTCAGGTCCGTTGTGGCATCGGAAGCGGAAGTTTCCTCCACCGTGTGAGCTGGCAAGCTGGCAGTCAGATCGAACTGAGGAGCGGATTTCAAGATCGAGAGCTGTGCTCTGACGGATGAGGACGAGTGGGGTGAGGTCGAGTGCGAGCATGGGCTTATCTCCCTGCTCCGCTCCGCTATGTACGACATACGCCTCAATTAAGCCTGGAGTGACGATGACTTCAAGGTTGCCCCCAGAAATATCCTTCCACAACCCCTTGTCGGACCACCTGGAAATGGTAGCCACGTATCTTGTAGCATTGTCTTCGGGGGCAACCTTTTGTCCGTGGAGGCCAGCCTGAGAGGCTGAGTTTGATGGGGCCAGGCTATCGATTGAGCCAGATACGACGGATTCATGGAGTTCATGTCGTTGGTGGTAGCCATGAAGAGAACCTTCCTCTTCAAGTGTCTCAAGTTGATGTTCCAGCTCCTCTCTGATAATGTCTCGAGCTGGGTGTTCATCTCTGATACTAACTCCTAGCTCAGTCTCTGGGAGATCAACGCTCTCGATATCGTCGTCCGAGGAATCATAGCTGTAGTCTGATTCGGTGTAGTCATCCTCGGTATTTTCGTAGCTGCCCGTGATATCAGTGCCAGAAATTGATGACTGGTCTGACGGTAGGTATTCGTGCTTGAGCGGAGATGAGGTTCGGCGTTTGACACGGCTGCTGTTGGGAGGCTCAAGAGGTGGTGCTTTGGAAAATCTGGGCTTCGAAGGAGCTTGTTGACTAGGGCTGGGACTGAAAGTTCGATGAGCTGGAGGTGGCGGTGCGCCATCGTCTCTGTATGATGAACCACTTGGGCTCTTGCGTATGTTGAGGGGATCAGGTTGCATGCTCTGCGAGGTCATTGGTCTGTCCTCATAACCGTAGTCGTATTGTGTTGGTGTCCTCTGCAGGTCGTACTGATCGGGTGACTTCATGGGAGGAGGAGTTACAGGAGATGCTGATCGCGGACGGTACCTAGCTGGCAGCGCTCGCTTTGGTGTAGTTGGGCTGGCTGGAGGAGACTCAGCAGCAGATGAGCGGCGAGAGTGTGAGTTTCGCAGAGATTGGGCAGAGTACTTGCGAGAGGACCCTCGAACGCCAACTGGGACATCAGGCATGCGAGATTGTGAGTATGGCTCTTCATCGTCGATTATACTTGGCTCTGGCTCTCTGGGAGGAACAGGTGAAACTGGAAGGATATCGAGCCAGTCTAAAATTTGGTCTTCGTTGTCAGTGGTGAGTGTGAGTAGCTCGTGCCATGGCCTGTCATTGTGCGTTCCTCGAATCATAACAACCATGTCAAAGTTGCCGTCTCCTGTCCTGGCTGAGATCAACTCAATAGGTACAGGAGGGAATAGAAGGTATGATCGACCCTTGACCCCATTTTCGCGGATCAGGATATCACCCTTATCTTCAGGATAACGCTGGTTATCTCGGTGTACCAACTCAATCTGGCACTCAAGGCGCTGACCATTGGAATGTGCCAAGTCGAGTGAGAAGAAGTCCTTGGCGCTGACTTGTCGTGATGGCTCAATGTACACGGCCTCCATTGGAGCAAGTGTTCGAAGGTCTCGCGATCTGGTTGTATCGGTGTTGATCGCGTCTTCATCAGTCAGTCGAGCCATTTCTTCTCGATGTCGGCGGCGAGCCTTTTCTTGAAGGTCCTCAAAGTCACTCAGGAGATCAAAAGTATCATTGGTCCCAAGAATAGAGTCGACACACTTGAAGAATTTCGTGATTTGCTTGAGTCGGAGGAGGGGTCTCTTGAGAAGGTGTGCCACATCAACACGCTCTCCTGTAGCATCAACGATATCCCCAGACTCGTTCCTGGGCATGGCACCGACAAGAGAATCCTCATCTTCTGGGGATCCAGCGGCCGGGGCAAGATTGACGACGAGATCCTGGAAGCCCAGCCTCCAGGCATCGAGGTACTTATGATAGATGGGTACGACGCCATGGCCCCAAGAAGCCAGTCGACGAATATCATGAATGGGAGCCTTGCGGTGAGCCATGCGAAGTTTCTCTAGGGCAACACCCATATTTACCACAGACTTGGAGAGAGCATCAGCTTTGGTCACCGGGGTGCTAGTGCCAAACAGATCAGTAGCGTTGTCGCCATTGACGACCTGTGATAGTAGGACTGGGATCACACCGTCGACCAGTGTCTTCAACTCTCTAAGATAGAGACTCTCATCTTCTGTAAACTCTTTGAGCAGGTCGTCATTTGTCACATCTGTGGCCCCACCCCGGCTCTTCCGCATACTGGGTCTTGATCGGTTACTTGTGATGGCACTGGGGACGTTCTTGTCATCAGGTAGCGAGAGGACTGAGACAAGATCAGAGTGACGAGTAAGCCGTCGCTTGAGGCCAGATCCTTGGCTCTTGGAGTTCGAGCGAGAGTTCGAACGTCTCGTCTCTTTCGTTACGCCAGTGGATTGCGTAAGAGTGGATTGCGTGACATCAGTGGTAAGATCCGATTCGACAGCGCTGGAAGCTTCCTCAGAAAGAATTGTAGACAACTCATATTGACCTCGAGTTGGCGGTGGAAGACGAGGGCCCGCCATACGTGCTGACGGTAAAGCCGATCGGTCATCACGATTTTGTTCTGGTTCTCGCGCCGGTTCCCGAATCGGTTCCCGGGGTTGCTCTGGGCTTTGAGGCTTCTTCTTTTCTTCCAAGGGAGATGGGGATCTGACACTTCTCGACTTTTCAGCCTTTGAGAGTTCTGTTTCTGTCCAATTTTCAGTTGAATCATCGTATGCAAGCTCGTCATCATAACGAGACTCTTCATAGTGATAATCATCATATTTTGACCCTTCGTATTTTGAGTCATCATAACGAAAATCACTGTATCTGGAATCGGCATACATGGATTCGGGCTCGTCATCATAAAGTCGTTCCTCTCGACTCTGATAAGGCTTCACCTTAGGAAGAGAATTGCCTGACTCTCCAGTAAAGGCTTCCTTGAGCATCCCAAAAAGCGAGTTCTTGGGGCTTGACTTGACAGGTGAAGATGTATTTCGAGTTGCTTTGGTCCTCTTGAGACCCACGCCACCCGGAGCTTTGGTTGGTGCCTTTGTATCTTGCCGCTTCGGTTTCGTCTTGGCTTCAGGCTCTGGTGAGGGAGCTGGTGAGGAAAGAGGCGAGGCCTCTTCTAGTGCGGGCTCTTTCACAGCAGCCGGTTCGGGCTGTGGTTCAGATTTGGGCTCCGGCTTAGGTTTTGGGGTTGACTTCTTCGGTGGTTCAGGTTCTGGGGATGGCTCCTTGGTAGGTTCTTTGACAGGCCCGGGTTTAGGTACTGGCGATGGTGTAGGTTTGTCTTTGACAGGTTCCTTCACGGGCTCTGGCGTAAAAGGCAACTTTTCGCTTGACACAGTTCTGTCAGCTGTATCTGGTTTACTCATGGTTGAGGACGACACCCTTCGTTTTTCGGTGCGAGACGAGCGGCGATGACTTTTGATCGTCTCAGGGGTTGATGGCTTATCTGGGACATGCTCACTCAGAGGTGTTGTAGCTGGCTCAGCCTTAGGCTCCTCAACGAACGGGTCTACCGTAGTGTTAAGCCATTTTTCAATGCTCCGAGGGTTGTTTGGAACAGTGTCTCTTGGGGGAGGATGCTCGTTCATCTCATGAATTATCTTGTTGGCGCCTTCCACCACCTTCTTGAAGACTTTGGGCATGGATTTGAAGCTGGTATTTCTTTCAGGCTTGGCAGGGCGAGCAGGGCGAATGGGTCGACTTCGAAGAGGTCCTCCACGCGCTCGCAGAGGTAGATCAAGTTCAGTGAATGCAGAGTTTCCCCAGGGGATTTCTCCAGGGATGTCTGCTATTGACTTTGCCAAAATACTTGAAGACAAATCTGAGCCGTCGAGTTGAGAGGGCTCAATCGTAGATTCTTCTTCGGGCACCCACGCCTCTTTGCCCTTCTGTTTTGTCGTGGGAGGTTGATAACTCTTTGGTCGAGATTTTGACTTGTGTGCTGATACGCTTCTCTTCTTGGTTGGAGTGTCAATTGCTGAATCGTCTTCCATAGCTTCAATTGGTGCAGTCCCAGGCAAACCTGACTTGTCGGTTGTCTTTGTTGTTTTAGAGAGTTCCGAGTCATCCTCAATGACCTCGATAAACTTGTTTGTCGATACGTCCGAAGGATCCTCAATGACTTCGATCTTGGATTTATCTGACTGTGACTTCTTCATTTCCCGTTTCACAGAACTCATACTAGGTCTCCGTGAGCTAGGAGCAGATTTGAGCCGCAGTCTTGCCGTGCGAACTGAAGTTCCGGCGTTGGACGAGATATCGCTCATAGGTCTAACTCTGATTCCTTCGTCATCGGTAAGTGTTGTCCTGACGGCTTTCACACGAATACCGTCATCATTATTCCTTCCCCTTCGGATTGGTTTAACGCGAATGCCATCATCAGGTCCTGGTGTTGATTTGGCGGATCGCGCTTTTGTGAACCGACTGCTAGTGACATTACTCACTGTAAATTCGCTGTCACTCATGAACTCGCTGTCGGTATCATCCATCCACGGTTTCGCTCCGACCGACTTGGAAGACTTATGGCTTCTGGGTGCAGGAGGATCTGGAATCTCGACCATTTCCGCCCATGCCTTGACTCTGCTTGCGACGCGAGGATTAGCGGCGGTGCGCAAAACAAAATCTTTCGGTATTTTGGCTGGAACAGGTGTTTTGGCAGGCGAGGTCTTCTTTGGTATATGTTTCCGATTTTTCCGCCAATGTTCGTCGCTAACAACACGTTTCTTAGGCGGTGGTTTCGCTGCTACCGGTGTAGGTGTCGTCGGTGTTTCATCAGGTGTAGCCTCATCTCCTGTGACCAGACTGTCCTTCGTCTTGTTACTGGGTCGCTTGAGTTTCTTTCTCATCTTGATGCGAACTCGATCCTCCTCTGTTACACTCTGGAACTCCTCATCTTCAAACGCAATATCAGGGGGCTCTGTCGCTGCGTCGTCAGGGGTATTCTCCATAGCAGCAGCGTTGGCCTTTTGCCATTTCTTGACCCGATCTCGGACACCGTTCGGGGGTTGAATGCGCTTGACTTGAGACTGCCTCATTTCATGGCGCAATTCGGCCTTGACAGCTTCCAAGCTCATTCGCCGTTGACGCTCGGCAGCCTGTCGCGAGGCTGAGGGCCGGCCCAGGAGGAAGTCATGGAGGAGTGTAGGCTCTCTGGTCGACTTGGCACGCGGTCGCCCACGGTGTGCCACTGGCGGTGCTGACTTGGGCGTTTCCTTTCCATCATTCTCGTCTTGTGCGGAAGGCTTCAGAGGAGTCTCAGGTTCAGGCTCGGGATCTAGCACTGCTTCGTCTACTGCTTCCTCTGGAGAGGCGGGGTTTGATGATGACATGATCTCAGCTACCTAGAAAGACAAAACTGGTGAGCTTATTTTTGCAACCCAGTTGTGGCGGGGAAACATGGTTGTGCGATGCGCCGGAGACGGGAGAGCACGTCAGACTCATCATACCTGAAGGTCGGTAACATGCTGTGCAGCTGTAGCAGAGAAGCGGTGGGGTCACAGTCGAGGCCGAACTTGCTCTCTTGATGGCTGGCCACAATTTACTGTTCGAATCGATTATGCGTCGTTGAAATGTGCTATCGGACCGTCCGGGAAGTTTTGCAGGAAGCTTTGGAGAAGCAGTGGGAGGACGGAGTAGCCGTTGGAGTTGCACATGCAACTGAACAAGAAGAACGAACGAATGAATTGGACGGTGGGTAAATGAAATGTAGGAGAACGAAAAGGTGTGTAATTACAAAGACAATGGCAAAAGCCTCGTGTAAATGATAGGAAGTGGAGGGTTCTCCAAAAGCGAAATGCACCGCAAGATTAAGATTGTTGTGCCATCCCCGTCTCAAGCCGTTGGAGGGACCTTTTGGAGGTTGCGTCGTTGACCTTGGACTTGGCCATTATTGAGGTGCGGGTGTCCCAGTAACCAAATGGGATCCACACTGGAGCTCAGTGTAAACAACATTTGAGACCATCCCACCTATCAGGGTCAGGGATAGAGGGATTGGATGTGGCGCTCGACTGACAGGGGACACTTCCAGGGCTTCAGTGGGTCAATTTATTCAAGGCCATGGCTGCAGATGAGGAGGATACGGCGGGTGGCTGTTGCGTGATAGGCTAGGCTAGCTCCTCTTCAGGGTCAATCAAGCCCACTGTAACAAATTCCAAGCCTCCCGAGCCTGGCTGAATCCGATCTCCCGGTGCTACTGTATCTCGGCCAATTTTCTCCAACCGACTGCCGCTTTTCCTGACTCGACGTGGAAAAAGATCTTCGATAAGCTTCTTTTTTGTGAGTTGAGATGTCTTATACTTCTATAATTATCCCATCTTCATTGCTTTTTGCTAGCCAAGCATGTAGCTACACCAAGACTGGACAGCATATCGAGATCCGGAATCCCATAGATGACTCTGGACTGCTGCGTTGCGTTACCATCATATTACGCATATCAAGAATGGACAACACAACCTCGACATGGGTGACCCTCCATTCTCTTGGCCAAACACCCGCTAGTATCAATGCGCCGTCCGGCCTTGTTTTCGTTGCTGACGACAACCCACCAAGCGAGAACAAAAGGCAGGCCATCCAATATGGGTTTCTACTGCAGCCATGTGTGTTTCAGCCATTGACTTGAAGCCAGTATCGAATATCCAAGTTTCTTATGCATTTAGACTCTTCGTGACTGCGGACAAGTCCAGTTACACGCGGCAAGCCTGCTTATTATGTATGTATGTCGTTGGGCATCCATCCTTGAATCTGATCCTGCTCTGGTTCGCTTCTCTCTACCCAGTTATAAACAAAAACAAGGATTGTGCCCGTGCTCGCAAGCGAAGAGCATGAGCCCTTTACTGTCTGCCAAGTACGGAGTACCCTCGTATACCGCTCTTTATCAACCCGCAATATTCGGTATCAACGATTGATGTTTCATGACTGACCCTGGAACTTTATGGAATCGTGGCGCCGGAATACCCTGCCGAGATCTCGACGTTCACGGTCCCGCATACCTTGTCGACGATTTTCAGCTTCCATAGCCAGTTATTGTCCCAAGAACCTGATCTAGATGTTGGCTTAGTCAACTCCAAGACTAAGTTGCCATATCATATCCCTTAAACTGAAGGGCCAAGTTATACGAGCCCGGAAGCCGTGGATAACTTTGCCATTCATGAATAGCCAGGTTCTGTTTTCTCGCTAAACGGGCCTTGGGATGCTTACCCTGTAACAAATGCAATTGGGGCAAGAATTGCGTCGATAACACATAGATTAGTTTAAATTGACATTAAAATTTACTTTAGTAGCATGCTGATATGTCGGTAACTTAGCAGGAAGCATGTTAACGAATAATCAATCCATGTATTTGTGGGGTAAGACTGTCACGTTGTTTGAAGCGACATGAACAATTTCGCAAAGAGGAATGGATCTCAGGGTCCCCGCATGCCTGTTCGTAATCACATTGATATCATATTCGTATCATATTCTCAAGACCCAGGTTGCATCAGCTGCGTGGCTGCTAAAAGAACAATTTTATTCCAATCATGTCTCGGGACTAAGTTGAACGGTTGAGTCCTGGTCCACACATTTCACAGCGCCGAGATTCTTTGTGAGATTATCATCGACTGTTAATGCCAAAACGGAGTGAATACTTGAATACATTATCTTAAAGGAGTTGGAAAGACCAAAGATTGCCTTGAATTACTTTACTGGCTCGTTATCTGAATTGCGGAATACTAACGTGAGCAGTCTGTTATGCTCAGACTGCCCTGAGAGGCAAAGATCTCATCACTAAAGAGAGCATTGCCTACTCACTTGCGATGAGCGATTCTCAAGAAACTATTTTTCCTTAATGTCTTTTGGAGGTATCAAAACATCTTTTTGAGCACAGTGTCTAAGAGGTCAGCCCCAGATGCTTCGACCTCTTTGTAATCACCACCATGTCTCAAAGGAAGACAAAGGAAGTTCTTAGTATGGGGTTCTAATTTGGCTATACGTGCTACTGGCCGTCTTTCATACTCTGTCTGGGCATACTATTTCTTTAGTGTTGTACCTTGTGACTCTTTCAGAGGCTATGTATGTCCTTAGTCTTCCAAGACAAGTTGGCAACACAATCAACAGTCAAGTCACGAGATTAGCACATTTACTGTTGATCACCAGTCTTTGTCTCACAAGATCGGATGCTCTGTATCACGAGTCACTGTAACATCGAAGAAACCACGAGGAAAATCGTTTGTTCAAACTAATGTCAATGTATCGCAAAATCCTCCAAATCCAAATAGGTATCGAAAGCGGATTGCTCCTGAAGAAATGTAACCATGGTATGCAAAATGCCAGCCAGCTATGTGTCCCAGCTTCAATCTTCCTCCAATGAATGCACCCGATAAATGCAAGCCCGACAAATAGGTATCCTCCTTAGACCAGCCATTACTCTTGATCCGCCACTCCCACCATGCTAGCCAACGCCACCGATGCAGATGCAACCTCCGGTGATGCTATAAGAAATCAATACGAAAGAGATGCAGACATGAACGCCGAGTTATGCAGTATCCACCCATCCTCCATCAGACTTCCTGAGCAGGCAAGACGAAGCGAACCTTCTTGTTCGACTTGGCCTTCTTCCCCTTGCGCCTCTTACTCTCAGCCTCATCATCGCTGGTGTCACTGCGAGCACCAACACTGCTTCCAACCTCACTCATCAACTCCTCCTCGGTCTCCTCCTCAATAGACCACACATCGGGGCTTGGCTCCCGCCATAGTTGTCCTGGGCGGCGTGTTGCTGAGTGTCCTCGGGAGCTGGCTCCGTGGCGTCCACGTCCCCGGGACCGGCCACGTAGCTTTGGACTGTTTGAGAGGGCAGTAGGTGAGAGGAGAGAGTTGTTGGTTGACTGGTTGAAAGCAGGGCTCTTGGGCCGGACAGGTGGTCGGCTGTTGGCAAAGACGTCCCTAAGAGAGAGGAGTCCTCCGTGCTTACTGGGTGAGAAGCTGACATAGTCCTCATCATCGTCATCATAATCATCCTCATTATTGGACTCTGAGATCTCAGAGCTGTTGTCCGGTGACATGGCACGCAGACCAGGCTTGCGTAGTCCATCGAGTGTTGATGGACTTACGCTGCGGACAAAGGGGCGAGGAGAACTGGCATCCTCAATACCCGCATCAAAGTCTAGCAAGACGTCGTCCATATCATCGTCGTCAAGAAGAGGCGCTGGTGTAAGAAAGTAGGTAAGAGGATCATCATCGATATCATCAAGAGATGGAAGTGGCCGGTTCTTGGTAGAGAGAGTAGGCTTGAGGCGCATCTGGGTAGGTGGCCAAGAGTCTCGACGAGACCGCATCTCAGACTCGGTCGGCATAGTGGAGATCCGTAAGAATGGATTTTGAGTTAAGTAAAGTAAAGTTGATTTGACCAAAAGTTCTAATGAGGCCTGTGAGGTATATATGTATGCAGGGACCTCTTTGTAAGTGAAGTGGGTGGGTGCTAGAAAGCTTCACCGCGATTTGGTGTTAAAAACAGGTATGAACCAGGCGAAACAAAGACCGGTTGTCTTAAGGCTGGGAAGTGGATGCCCTGGCGTCTTTTCCATGGAAGACCCTTTGGAGTCACTCACCGCAGGCAGAAGAGTTTCTTTGTGCTTTGTGTGAGAGGACTGAACAGAACACGAAGAAGGCCGACGGTATAGGACTCAGAGAGGCAATACAATGAACGGGCGAGCACGCCTCAACTATATACAAGTCAGTCAGCCAGATAAACAAGCCTCCCCACGAGCTCACATTCCAATTCATAGCCTACTGCACATATACTATCTGAGACACAGGCATCAGCCGTGCGGTACCTTTCAGGCATGGAAATAGGGCCAAGGAAGAAAGGGCTGCAAGAACCCACACCCAAAACAGGGCTGTATCTCCAAAAGCGGTCCATGTCCCAGTCATATCATGGAATTATTGTAAGCCCCGAGGGCCTTATGGGTGGTAGGCAGAGGACTCCGAGCACTATGGGTGGTCATCGGCCTCCAATAGGCGGGGTTGCCTATCTTCGCACGTGAAGCCATTCAGCCAAGATGAATACGAACCTGTAGAGTCTCGCGCGCACGACGCCACGCGGCCCGTCGATAGGATAATCGGGAGGCGCCGGGTCTGAAAATGGAAGTCATGGGTTGAGTTAGCGGGTTGATAATCCAGAGAAACGAGCTGAGAGAAGTTGGTGGCTGACGATAAATCAGCTCTTTGGGCTGCAATATTGGATGCCACGGGCTCGAGTTGGTAGTGATAAACAGGTTCAAATGCACATAGGGTTCACGGTCCAGCGCTGCAGCCGCCAGTAAAAACCACAAAAGCGCAGCCAACTCGATCTGCCGTGATCGACAGAAACAAAAAAGAGGGTGAGATGCCTCCATAGTCGGCCTGAATTATGGCATCTCATTCGCTCACATGAACATGGAGGTTGGCTTGGTCATGGACATTTGCGATGGTATTTCCTTGACAAACTCGGTCGCGGGGTCGGTGACACTCTCCGGAGAATGCTATATCAAGTGAGACATGGTCGACACCACCAACAGGGCCATTTCATCTCATCTGACTGTGCCTTTACGTCTCTCAGCTCCACCGGCCTTGCCGGACTATGGCGAGGGAGTCATGCTGAGCTCCTCAGGAACTAACAATGATTCAAATTCACGATCGGGCATTTCCTGCAAGATCGATCGCACTGAGGCCATCCGGGCCTGTCTGTTGTGCATGGTGCCTTGCAGCTTGGATAGCGTATCCGCAAAGACTCCATGTTTGGGTCATCATGCTTGAGTCGGGTGTCAAGCATGCGGGGCTTTCTACTGTTTTACTGCCAACTTTTCTTTTCCACGGACTTGCAGGGCAATCAAGTTGAAAGCTGGGCGTCGTGAACTGGAGGGTCGGGTGCTTCGGCCAAGGACGGGATTGAGCAATACGCGGTTGTGAGGTAAGAATGATGAGTCAAAAACGAAGGCCGCCTCTATTGATTCAAGTTGCGGATGTTTTCCCCCATGTTGATGTTGGACCCTTGCGACGATCATCAACGATTACGTGGATTAGCACGCAAGTCCGGAGATGCCATGAGTGAGAAAAGGGTGTGGTGAACGGGCGCCTGTCCTCTGTAGGCTGCCTCGAAAAGAAAAGATGGATTTCTAATTGTCCCATCAGCAAAAGTCCAGCCAGCCTCTCTAGCCTTTTCTAGCCTCCCCCAGATTCTCAAATGTCCAATCCTGCTTTGATCCAATCTGGTGGTCCTCCCTGGTCTTATGATCACCTCACCCATGGCTCCGCCAGCCACCAACAGCCCTAGGCCCGCCTTTTCTTTTTACTTCCAAGTTGAGAGACACGCGGCGATAAGAGGTTATCTCCCACTATTATCCTCGAAACATTACAAATTTTGGCCGTCATTATCGTGTAAATGCTTCAATTTTGGGACCACATGGTATCAAGCCATGAATCATGACTTAAAGTTCAGCCGTGCATGATAAGACGGGACCTTGTCTGTTCTCGTTAGACCTCGATTCAAGTGGGCATGTGCCGTTCCGAACGGCGTCGATGCGTTCCGTAGCTAATTCAAGATATGTTTGCAAGTAAACTTTGACTAAAAGCAATAGTTGAAACGCCCACCCACCGAAGAATATGCCTTTTCTGGTTGAAGACCCCCGGCCACAGGCCGCAATTATGGGTCTAGACCCGGAGACACTGCGGGTTATGATCCACTATCTCCCGGAGGCCACACTTGATTTCAGCCGCAGTTGACTTATTACCAGGGTCTATCAATCATGACTGGTTACCATCTGAGCCATGCCATAAGCGAAGATAAGCCTGCAGGTCCTTGTGGTGACACAGCTGACTCTGACGGTAATTCGCCTGTTCTAGCGACATGTCGATGTGCATGTAAAGGCTTCCGCCATAGTAATTCTGCCTCTCAATGATACATAAAGCAAGTATTATCTGGAAACAATAGATATCGTAGTCGAGAGATAAGTTTATAAGCAGCAGGTTGCCTTGGGCTAATGTTTACGACATTGCTCGTCAAATTTCTTTGGCGCTTTGACTGGTATAACGACTCAATTGACAGCTCTTTAGTGATGGTGGGAGATAAACCTCCGGTTATCCTGGCTCCGATAGTTCCTAAATGAGCCACTTGCTAATGTTTCAGTGATAGATCTCAACTGAGTGCTGCTTGTATACGGGAATGGCATACAGCTAGTCTACTTTGTATGGATTGTGACCGAAATTGTATCGCAAGGCTTGGCCCTACTGCTTTAGCCTTAACGCCTTACGCTTCAATTCTGCTTCTCAAGGCTAGATTCATCATATACACTACGATAATGCCCGTAGTGTAATTGCTTTGGTGTAGTAGCTCGACATATTACAGATATTTACTTCTGTAAAGCCCATTCGACAGGTTTGTAAGTGGAATCTCTACCCTGTGTAAGAACCACCGATGAGTGCCATTTTTGAGTTTCTCCAGGTAAAGAGACGGGGCCCTATGGCTTGTCTCTGATCGCAACTTGCATCAGAGGATTCAACAGCGAAGTGAGCTTTGTATGTGACACTAAGAATCCATGAATGTGTGCCTATGGGAAGATGGCGTTTCGCCGTGCCAAGACGGAGCAAACTAAGGGTCAATGATTGATCATCGTCAGGAAGTGCGTATGCCACCCTTTCAAATATGCATGAATTAGTTCAACATGACATCTAATTCATTCTTAATCATGTGGCGTGAGGCTTTGAACTATTGAACGATAGCTATTTGACAGGTCAAGTTATTCGAATCAAAGAATGATGAGGCATGGCATCATTTATACCCGGAGAGTAAAGAAGGCACAATTTGTACAAGTCAGTAATTACTATGAGTACAAACAACGCATATGAGTCGGGCTTGGATAGTGATGTTTATCTCCTACCAGTAACATGATTTAGGTAGGGTAGGAGGAGTAAGGGTTGGTGTACTATCATAGACATCTCGCAATTATTTTATTTATAACTAAATAGATGTCTATTTAGTGATCCTAATAGTATAATGAGAATGGCCAAGATGTTTTCGTGGAGTTCAGGTGCCATGATCGCGACAAAAGCCAAAGCCCACGAGGTTGGTATAGGGTGGTGATCTTCAAGACAACGGCAGGTCATCGAGGTTCAGTGATTATCGTGAGCCCTATCTACTAGCTATAGACAGATCCGTAAGTCTTCCAAGATGAAACTGTTTAATAGATATTGAATTTCCATCAAAGTGGTCGATTTTGGAAGTGTCATTAATGTTCAAGTAGGTGTCATATCCAACTTTGCGTTTTGCATCACATAACACTTGACGAGGCGAAGATTTCCACCGTATCGACGACTGGCAATGGACAAGAATAGGCCATTAAAAAAAAAGTCGTAGTACTGAGCATTCTATGCACCTCAAGAAATATACACGCCAAATAGCAAATTACAAGACACAATAAACATGATAGTGATGGTACCCATGATCTATTTAACAAGACTAGTCTTACGAGATAGCTTCTTTCGCTGATATAAATCACTTCTTATTCAAGAAAATTAGTTATTAAGATAGGGCCAAGCGACTTAGGTACTATTCAAGAAGCTGTTTCAAACCTTTTGCACGAAGGTAGCTTTTGTAACATCGGCCATGATTCGTACAGCAATCGCCGTTCCTTCCAAGTATTTGATATCGAGGTAAAGTGAAACGAGGATCCAATAATCAGGGTGCATGGGTCAATACCATACTACAGTGACATTATGGGAATGCCGTTGAGTTTTGACAAGCTATACGAGAACAACCTAATATACATAATGGTGAACAATGACAGCCCCATGCTCCCCGAGTGACACTCGCATGTTGTCTGACATAGGTACAATGAATCACGCGGAGCTCTACTTGATGTTTGAGAGGGTGGACATGCCAAAAATCTAGTAATTGTATAATCTTAATGGCACTTGATGTTTGTCTCTTGGGGAGTGCATTCCTCCCATCTCCATTAGCAAGTCCCATGTAATCACAGAATATTGATGCAAGGTCACAAATCGAAAGTAAGTACGTAGGAGTATAATAAAGACGAGATCTCGTATAGCCATGATTTGAAAACATCAGATGTACCAAGCTTAATATCAAAGACAGAAGAGTTGGTGGCTGTGGACCCCTGCAGCGTCAAACCTGGGGTAAATAGACGCTATACCCATCGCAGCACGTATCCCCACGTGATGACCTCATTAGATTAGTCGGTAGGTCCGCTCGGACCAGACTTACGACGCTCATAGTAAACATTCATTCAGTATCGAGACAGCTTCGACTTTGTCCTCCTAAGCCTAAAGCTGCTAGATATTACATATCTTTCCTCGATTCCTGAGTGAGGATCATTTCTTAATAAGCCTCTAGTATCGTCACTGTAAACCCCACAATGACTCAACTCGACATCCCCTCGACCGCATCTCTGAGGATGGAAGTCCTCAACAAGCGCCAGAGAATGCCTTTGCGCATCCTCACCTTCAACGTTCGCTACGCGACAAACAATCGTGAACATAATGAGAAGCCCTGGGACGTCCGCCGCCCTAAGCTCATCAATCAATTGAACTTCGTCACCGCCGGTCATGAGAGCCCCTTCATTTGCCTCCAGGAATGTCTCAATCACCAAGTCAACGAGATCCAGGAGGATCTGGGCTCTCATTGGAAGCATGTGGGCCGTGGGCGTGGAGAGAAACCCGAAGACGGAGAGTTTTCTCCTATTTTCTATCGCAACGATGTATGGAAGAACGTACGCAAGGAGGTCCGATGGCTGAGCAAGACACCTGAGAAGCCCTCTCGCGGCTGGGATGCAGTCCTGAACCGAATCGTCACAATGGGAGAATTCGAACATCGAGTCACAGGTACCCGTGTCGTAGTATTCAGCACACATTTCGACCACATCGGCGTCAAGGCCCGCCAGCACAGTGCCGAGCTCCTCATCAAGTTCGCCAAAGAATGGGGACAAGCAGGCGACAAGAAGGCGTCAGCTGTACTCATTGGAGGCGACTTCAACAGTGAGCCCGAGGATGGCGCGTACAAGACAATCACGGCGTCTGGGTCAGGCATCTCTGACGTGTCGGACCTGGTGCCCAAGCATAAACACTACGGCAACGAAACGACGTACACGAGCTTCGGGGAGGGGTGGGAACCCTCGCGTATCGACTTCCTGTTCATTCAAGAGCCGAGAACAGCTCATGTAAAGACTTTTGGGGTTCTGGCGAATGGGTTTGATGATGGCGTTCGTGTTTCTGATCACCGACCTGTCGTGTCAGACTTGGACATTGTGGTTTGATCGGGCACAGGGTGGTACTGTGCCCAACGTGAGTGCAGTCTGTGATAAGTTGACATATGCTTCTGAAGACAATTACAGAGTGTCAATAGCTAAATACCTCAATTATGGTGCATGTATGTTTGATGAGGATGCTGTGGCACTGGCTTCACTGCATACATGCCTACAAGACAGCAGAGACATTAGTTGAACACCGTTGCCGTGGCCTTTGGAATACTCATACACTAAGAATTGTCCCACGCTGTAGTTTGACATTTGACAGACACTTGAAACATATCTGATTACTGATACTCGGATGAAGAGCCCTCGACTGTTATCTTTGCACACCAATTCTCTAGCGGCTATACAAGTCCGTCGACAGCCACCGTGAGCATGCAACTCGCTCTCAATGTATGACGAGATTGAGCACTACCTTTCGAATCCCACGCCATCGATCGTAGAGCCACTGCATCGACTGCAGCTGATACGATTGGGTAGCTACCCGTTCTCACATTGATCCTTTCAACCGCCGTGCCATGCAAGCTAGCAGAACGGGAAACATGCATAACCATAGATATCACGGTGTTGATCATAACCAAGCACAGATAGCAACTCGGCGAGTAATACGCATCTCGCTATCGCAGACTTACATCTTCTTGGCCGAACATCGGAAACTGACCTATCAATGACAAAACAACGTAACCGTGGCTGGCTGCCTGGGCGAGACACCATGCTGATGAGCCATGTCCGAGATGGGAACCTTCGGAAGATGAGGCTCTGCTCGGCAAAAACGAATATGGTCCCCATGTTTGGATGCATTGAGGGGCAAAACGCAAAAAAGCGGTGTGTGGAAGATGGTGGAGGAGAAGAGGGGTTTGGGGCGCTCTCCAACTTCACCTTGTGGTGGTTCGCAGCGCGGACGGTTGAGTTCGGGGACACGATAGATACCGTCATTCTCTGACTGTGCTAACTTGATCACCAGTCGAATAGTAGATTTGACAAAGGAGCGGTCGCCTCCACTGATGTTCAAGCGGTGCTATGCAACTTGGGATTTCATGCAGCGATATGCAACCACAAGGAGCTATTGTTGTCTCAAGTGTGCCCTTGAAGATATTCAAGGCGAGCCGTTATACGCGGCCCCAGGAATAAGATACTAGGAAGACCTGGTCGCGGTCTAGTAACGGATGCCTGTGCCTTTGATGGCTGCAATTATGCTTGTCATCCATAAGAACAGACTAATATAGTTGTACTACCCACTGTAGTTCAGAACTAACTAGTTAGTCTGACTCGTTGAGAGAAGTGAGAACTGGTAGCCATCGGTGTACGAGATGTCTTGAGATTCACGATATGTTGCCTGTCAAGTTGTTTCAACTTGATCTGTACAGAACTGTCTCAACTGGCCACCGGGAGCCGCATTCATAAACGCATATTCTGATGGTAACCACACATGATTAGACATAACCTCAGTGAATGGCCGGAATCGTGAACTAATCATGCCGGCTGACGGCCCTGTAGAGCTGCGTCAATGCCTTGGATGCACGTCTAGCCTATCCCCACACAATCTGAAAGCCAAGGCAAGCCATCCGAGAGAATCCCGGCTGAAAGGTGTCCCCGCCCGGCTTAGCGAGCAGCAGCTTCGAACCCGGCAATTCACAACCTGGAGATGCTCAATCGTCTTCGTGCCTGTCAAGATAGAGCGAGGGCAACACAGCAGCGAGCTCGTAACATTCCCAGAGATCTTGGGAAACACAAACTGTCAGCGTGGCATGTATAAGCAGACACGAAGCCAATCAACAACCTCGAGTTGACCGAATATTGCATCGAGGTCTAAAATCCGAGACATGGACATGGAAAGTTGGTGGGCGAATGTGCAAAGCAAAAGGTAAACATGAGGTTAGAGGGTGCAAGGTGATGGTCGTACAGGGGCGTGGACGGGACGATAGATGTCGATTATTGGGCGGGTACTCCGTAGATCGAATAAGAATTAGCAGCGTGTCCCCCCTCGATTGCGACTCATCGAGGTCAGCTGATAAAGGTGTCACCGACTCAGTAAATAACTCGATGTAAGTTAAGTTGTCCGAGAGTGCTGGCTGCTTGGTAATCAGATACAGCAAAAATGGCGACCGAGTCACAATTGCATGGTAGTGTTGTTGTTCTCGAAGCCACCGTCCGAATCTAGGTTTGAGTATGAAACAAAACTAACTCACATGACATGTTTGAAGCGATCCTGTGCCTGTTGTTCGTCGGTGGTACCGGTCTGGGCGCGGAAGGACAAGGAGGTGAAGCCGGAGAGAGTGGAGTCGCTCGGTCCGGGGCACGGAAGCAGACCCACCAATTCCAAGCCGGGCAGGAAGTTGTGTTGGACACGTATTCATGCCGTGACGAATCGTGCGACATGATGCTTGAACGGAGGCTGGGCCGGATCCCCAGAAATCAACAGGGCATGAACTGGCGGCAGCATCGCCGAGCGCGGGACCAACCGCCCGAACTTGGTCATGGAGAGGTTCCGAGGCCGTTGTGTATGGCCGCTGGAGGTTGGGCACCAGGCCCGTGCAAGCATCATCAAGCATGGATGGTCATTGCGGCAAAGCTATCTTTAATACACCTGTCAAATCGAAACGTCAGCGCCGCAAGCGCGATGAAACAAGTGACAGCACACTTGAGCAATTTCTTTCTACCTTGTGAGGAGGAATCTCAGAGAAATGAAAAAGAGACACTATCACAAGTAAACGAAACACATTCTTGCTCCTGCTATGAGTCAACTTGACAATAACCTCAAAACTTAGACGGCCAAGCCCGGAGCCTCAATTCAATCGCGACAACCAGTCACAAGTCCCAGACATGGATGGCAGACAGCTTGTCACGACCAGGTTTAGCAGCAGTGCTTCGATATCCCACGTGTACCCCGCGCTGCACTCACGTCTGGCATTAACTTGGTGCAGACCGGGTTCATTGTTGATACCCGAGCAAGGGAATTGAGCCAGCTTGGGCAAAGGTCTACGCCCAGTTAGGCACGAAGGTGAAGAAGGCCCAGGGGGCGAGCTAAACACGGCACTTTGGTGGAGGCGTAGATCAACGGAGACATGAGAAATCGTGATGGCGTTTTACGCCCCTCTTGAGGATAATCGGGCACTCTCAGCTCTGTAGCACGAGATTCAATAATCATGATTGACTTCTCAGAGGCACAGCCGTTTGGCGAGTTCGGCATGGCTATCCTACTCTGTGTATCTTGTCCTACCTCGTCAAGCCCTTGTGCCATGTGTGCACAAGCCCGATCTGCCTAGAAGAGCAGTTGAGATTCGGGCCTGTCATTTACCTGTCACCTATCGGGAACGGTCCATCTAACGGCGAACAACCCTGCTGCGCTTCTTCTTGTTCCCTCGAGGTTGTGAACGGAGCAAAATCTGTAGTCAGCCGTGGTTTATCTCAACATGGCCGTTATAGTGCCGAGTGCAGTATTCGAAGCATTTCTGTTCACTGGTAAGAAACCACAATTCCTCAAGAGTGAGCCACAATCCTTCTCTTCTTCGTCTGGGAGGGGTGTGCCATCAGCCTCGTTCAGGTGTGCAATGCGGGTTTTGGCACCGGATATCGCTGGTGACTGGCAGACAGCGAAGGCGAGGAAGATTCGAAAAGAATCGTTGGACCAAAGGCTCTGAACAAGATCCACAGTTGGGCCTGACTGCTTGGGACTGGCGCCAGTCATACAAAGGCATTCCCTGTAAGATAACACCCAGACCCGCCCGAAAGCCTCTCAACAATCCCTCAAATGCGGGCTTGCAGTACACCATCTGGGGTCCTGTCGACAGATCAGATCCATTCTCGGCGGCGCAGAGGGCTGGGTCGGAGGTCGGGTTACTGGGTCGCTAGGATTCGGGATTGGAAAGCGTCTAAGTTACCGGGCAGTTTTTATCGACAGCGAGCCAGAGATTAACCGCCTCACTTGTGGTTTGTCGTGGATGAATGTATTAGCGACTGTTTGCTGGTGTTTTGCATCGCGAATGTTTCACAATTTGGGACAACTCACATGACAATTCAATCAATGAATTGCCAGGGTCCATGTGTAATCCTGACATGGATTGGTCTGAATTGATGGCTGAAGTCGGTGAAAATGAGCCAGATACTTGGGGCTTTGTGGCTAGTTACCTTCAGCCGCCATCGATAATGCGCTTGGAGTTTCGATATCGTGACCATGTAAACGGCCAAGAGTAGTCGACGAGACTAGAAAGAAGAGATTTTTCCTTTCCAAGACCATATCGACTGACAATCGTTTTGGCCGTTGAATCAATACAGGCATACCCCAGCCAGCATGGTGTTGAGAGTGACTCGAAGCTTACTGTAGGTGCCTTAGTGAAAACTCCATCATCCAGCTCGCTTGCTTGTTGGTGGCTGTGAGCGGGATGGCTCCATAATCCATTCCATTCAGCACCACGACCAGCAAAGCACAACACAGCAAGAGTGAGGACCCTGGTTTGAGCACAGTAGCCACCCCCACCTCTTCAATTTCCGGCATGACTGTTTTCTATGGTATTTTGAGTTTACAATATTCAGAAGGGAATGGTAGGAGGGAATTTGGAGTGAAGAAGGGGAATCTGGGGCAACGATGTTGCTTAGCTGAGCAGGAGAAAATGCCAACTGCCAACGCATTGAGTGAGGCGGGCCGGAGCGAGAGACCCTCACCCCAAGGCTCCCCTGCCACCTCTGAAGTGTCCGTCCATGGTGAGAGACAGCCCAGAGATGCTGACGAATACGATACAGCGCATTCAGGAGTCATTGATACTCACTATCCGTCCATGAGTCGGGAAGTAAGAGGCGGGAAGCATGAACGAACGGACGGATGTCTATGTTTGTGGCTGCTGTGTTAATAATAGGTAGTGCACATAGGGATCCGTTGCTGGATGAACGAGGATAGATCGAGTGAGTGAGTGTCTGTCTCACTCGCTGACTTTTTTCTGGTGCTGATGAATCAAGATATTTTGGGCAAAATGGAACGAACGAGTAAAGACAGACGACAGCCAATCTCTATCTGCGTCTTGTTCTGCTTTTGTGTCAGTGCCTTCGTCATTGCTCTCAGCGACTTGACGTGGTTGATTTGATTTGATTTGATTTGACTGACTGCAGTGTGCAGTTCCATTGCTGTGCTGGCTCCAGCGTTGAGTCGCTTGATTGATCGTCCATCGTCCCGTGGTGTAGAACCACCCCCTCCCTCCCTTTTGACGAGATTCTCCCTTGCTTCCTCTAGAGTCGCACCTTGAGGTGAGTTTACTTACACGCCCATCCACACTCTCAATCTTTCTCATTTCCCTCCTCCTTCTCTGTCAATTGTGAAGAGTTTTCTATCACTTCAAGCTCGAGGTATCGAGTCTTCTATGGCATAATCCAATTATTGTTGTCCACATGACTTATCGTTGGGCTCAAATCAAATAGCCTCTCATTCTATCAAAACGTCAACGGCCACAACGGCCTGTGGCTGCGTGTCCGCCCTGGGCGGTAATAGTGCTGCATTACCACTAAAACTACCGGTAACAGATGGATCTGAATACCTACACCCCCCCACACTCTGACTGAGTCTGAGGTGCTTCAGAAAATGCTGAACCCCCCCAGGCCCTGAAATTACCACCACCTGGGCACTTTTATTAAAAACAGACCATCCCGTCCATCCATGCCCATCGCTTCTCCCCCCTCCTCCCCTCCTTCTTGTCTTGTCTTTCTCCCATGACAGTTTGATACATTGTCTTTTTAAAACAAACATATTTCTTCTATTCCTCGCTCTGCTTTCGCTTCCAGTCGAGCATTATATTCACCTCGATCAACGTTATAGCATCAGCATCCACCAAGCATCGAACATTACATATCCATCGCTACTAGCGTCTCCATCGAAAAGCGCCCTGGTTTATGCCACTATCGTCACCGCCTTCAGTATTCAACTCACCAGCGACAATTTACTCACGACTTTTTTCGGCTGCAGCTGTCTTGGTCAACGAATTCGACTTCCTTCACATGTCGCTTGTTAGGTTTCACGAAAGGGGACGTTAAAGCATTGCGTTCGCGATCGCAGATACCGTCACCACCAACGCCACCGGCGCTCTCACCGCCTGGAGTTGCGATCTCATCCACCAACTGTGCCGTCCCACCTAGCGTGGTCCCTGTTCGATCCCGTCGAACCCCCTCATCGAATTGACTCTTTTCTGGAGCCGAATTCGCTCTCAAGTTTCTCCGATATTCTAACTACACCATGTCCAACCACGTCTGCTACGTCGAGGATGCCGAGGAGGATTCAGGCAGCTCGGTCCTCGAGGGCATCCAATCCACCCGTCGCTATGCTGTCTCTGAAGCTCCCGGTCCCGCCAGTCCACCCAAGGAGCGCCCCAACACAGGAAAGTCTCGAGGTGAAACCAGGAGATATTCCAGCCGACGACACGTTTCTCCTCCCAGTGAAGGTCTCTCTGATGAAGAGCCCCCTCGCAGGGAAGAGCGCCCCCGCCGAGACTATGAACGTGAGGCTCGTGAACAGCGCGATAAAGATCGACGTCGTAAAGAGCGCAAGCAGAAGGAAGCTGCTGAGCAGCAACAACGGAGGGTCCGAGCCGAAGCCAAACCACCCAAGGAACGTGAGCCCAAGCCTGTGAGAAGACCTCGCCCGTCATCACTCACTCACACCAAGACTGAGCCTGTTGTTCAACAATATCGCCGAGGTCGTGTCGAGGATCCCTCCTGTTACGGTGTCCAGCAGCCTGCCGTTTCTGGCATGCGCCCCCGTGCTCAGACTCGACCTCATAGCTATTACCCCGGACAAACCGCTCCTCCAATTTCCAATGCTGGCTGGCACCATGCCCAAGCTTCTCAGCCTACTTTCCCAGTCGGATCATTCCCGCCACCACCTTACTTCCCTGGAGGACAGTCCCCCTCAGTGGTCGGCGTTCCACCTTCGCCTGGCCCAGGTGCTGGAACACCTGGGTTCTTTGATATGCCTTCGCAGCAGGCCAGCGCCCACCTCAGAAACCGTTTTGAGCGGCCAGCTTCCTCCATGGGTTTCCGTCAACAGCAGCCTTCGCCATCAAATGTTGGGTATCCTCAGGATGACTTTGAGGAGGAGGAGCAGCCTGATCCTCGTCTCATTAGACGTGCCTCTCGCTCTAAGAGGCCTCAACAGAATGACGAGGATCGCCGGCGTATGCCTCCTCCTGACAGCATCCCACGACCCAAGTCTGCAATGCCTCCTCCAACCACTCCATTCCGCCCCCCTCCTCAGTCATTGACAAGGCAAAAGACAAGGACTCCCTCGCGGCCACCGCCTTCGGGTCGTAGCCGTGTTGGGTTTGTTGACCAAGGCTATGACGATGAAGACTACAATGACAGTCCTGGTCTGTTTGCGGACTCTCCTGAAGCCAATTTCGACCGTCGTACAGCTTTGGCCCGTACTCGACGCAGTTCTGTCGCCTATGAGCATCATGGTGCTGATCTTGTACCTGCTCGCACTCGACGAGGCTCCGTTGCATATGAACAGCGTGGAATCGACATCGTGCCTGCCCGAACTCGACGAGATTCCTACTACGAAGATCGCTCACTTGGTGGTGGAGGTGTCAGTTTGGATGAGGATAAATACCTAGACGCCATGCGATACCAGGACGACATCAATGGCGGTCCCGCCATGCCATTGACTGCTGAAACCCTACGCAAAGCTAGCAACCCTCGGCTTGGCGGCGGGAGCAGTCGAAGCAGCGGTAGCCACGATGATAGCGAGTATAAGCGAAGCAACACCACTGGTCTCACTCGTTCTTCTTCAAGCGACACTGACAATGTCACGATCAAAGTGTCAGGCTCGGCTGTCGTGCGAGTCTCGGGTGCTGAGATTGAGTGCGGCGATGGAGGTGAGATCACATTTTCAAGACCTACCGGCAGCTCTAGAGTTGGCAGCGACCGCGCTAGCAGCTACTACCAGCTCGAAGATGTCCGGAGTCGAGTTGAACAGAAGGCTCTCCCTTACCGGCCGCACACTCCCAGTCGTTCTGACTCGCATCATCGTGGATATTCTGGAAACCATGCACCATATGATCCGTCGTTTGCCATGGACGACTACATTTACTGATGATTTTTTCTTATGAGAGATGACAAAGTTGATGATAAGCGCGTTTTTGCATTTTTGTTTTTTTATCTATATCTATTTCTTCTTTCTTATTTCCTGCATACAACTGTCTACGGGATGGGCAGCGTTTCGCCTATAATCTTGAATCTTGGTCATCGATGAGCATTCCGGTGGACGGGTTGATTACATTCAAGCTGCGGTCTTGAGCTCAGATTTGGATTCATACACTGAGCTTATCTTGATGCTTGTATTCTTGGGTCAAACCCTCTCGTTGGCTTCGTGGCAGAAAGTTGATACCCCAAAAGCGGTGATGGCGGAAGCATTCAGTTGATGGTCCAGCTGAGTTACCAGCCCGGCTCGACTACCTCGAGGTACCAGTACCAACAGCGCTTACTGGAAGCTCAACTTGTTTTTATTCGGAAATCATGTACGCCCAGATGGGTTATTTTTGGAGTTTGGTTGGGTAGTGGAAAGGCCCCAGTACGTCCTGAATGAACATATGTCTTACCTTTTGGTAGCTTTGAACCGAAGTGTCTTTTTCCGATGCATGGTTGTTGCTACCTGAAGGGTGTAGATTCATGTTTAGGAGGACTGGCCTTGGTTGGACTGGGACTAGACAATTTCCCATTGTTTTGCACCCCTTCTTGCCGCGATCTGATCAGCAAGAGATCCCTGTGGGAAGCTGCATGAGAGACGGTTATGGATATGGCTTATGTATTGCATTGTTGAGCATGGTGTAAGAGGAGGAACTTGAGACTTGGCTGGAACTACCATTGGACCCTTGTCATCAGAACGATAGATTGTACGGGCAAACGAGGTTCGCGCCTCTATCTGCTGCCCGGCAGAGAATAATCTTATGTTACAACCAGCATGACATGCATGTTTGGCTTCTCTATTCTACTTGTTCCGAGACATTAAATGGTGACCCGTGACAAGATCTTCTGCTGATCATGGTGGATTGAGGGTGGCAGATTGATTGTGAGTGGGCTGAACGGAGATGAAGATTCTGGTCGAAACTGAAGATGTTGTTTTGGAATGGAGAGACTGGGAGAGTAACAAGACTACGACTGAGTGGATTTGATTGAGTTTAACCATAGCATAACAATGGGAACATGTTAGCTATCCCTTTTTCTCCTGTCTCAGGTGTCTGAGTTTGTGCATAAGAAACTGGCGATCTGTTATATGTGTCGATTAACCGCCCAGAGCAGCTTTCATCCGGGGTAAGCGCCCGAGATATTCATGCAAACGTGAACAGTGCAGTTGCTGACACTGTCTCAGGGGTAGAATTGGATCAAACATGGTCCGTCAGGTCTCAAATGTGTAGCCTAGTGGCATTCCAATGTCAAACTTGAACAGAAAGATTCAAAGGAGTGTCACAATCTCCTAATGCAAACCTTAGGTAGGGACAATAGCTGTCTCACAAAGGCCGGCGCTACTGCCTAGAAACTTCTTTTTATGCGGGCTAATAAAAAATAGAGCTCGTCAGTCCCATTCCCAAGATGCACGAATAAAACTTGAAGGGGGGCGTGTGCATTGGAAATCTGGAGCATCAAAGTCGTGGACAGCTGCCATTGGATGATGACTAAATGGGCTCTCTGTGCGAGGTTGCCGGGCCAGCGATCGAGTATTGTTTACTTTCGACGTCATTTGAAGATTGTGGCTGGATTCTGGTGATGAGGTCCAAAAAGTAAGTCCACTGAAACTGATTCAAACTTTAGAAGGAAATTATTGGGACCCTAATTTGATACCGTCCAAGATCATTGCCTTATTTTTAAGTTTCTATCAATCTTCGAGAGCGTTGGAAGCATTCTGACGCGCACGTTGAAGCTGCCCAACCACCCGCTGCGCATCCCAGCCACGCACTTTACAGGCCTCGTTTCTGGGTTAACCAAGCACCATCGCATCGCCCAGCCTAAGCCACGCAACACTCTTTCTCTCTCCATTATTTCTTTCTCCTTATCTCAGAAAACACACTATTTCCATAATCAACACCACACGGCTCAATTAACGATAACCATTACTTACCACACTCATTCGATTGATATATCAAGAATACTCACTCGCGTCAACTGCTTGGTCTTATTTACGATTGAGCTCGGCTGGGCTACAGCACCCTGGGCCTAGCTTGCACATACATATATATCTATACTCGACTGAGACCTCTTCATTCTACTCCATTCCATCATGGCACCCGCTATCATCCGCTCATTGCGCAGTGCGTCTTCAATCACACAGCACGCCCCTCGTGCTGCCGAGGCCTTTTCCACACTCTCGGGACACTTATTGGAGGGCAGTAAAGTGCTGCTAGCTCGAGATAATAAAGACGACGACAAGAACGATAGACACAAACCATCGATCGAGCCTGAATCAGGCTCGTTCGACCCTCACGACATCAGCAATGCCGGTTTCTTCTTCCTTTTTGCTCTGATCGGTGTGGCGTTCGTGTGTACCGGTATCTGGTTTTTCTTCTGGGCAAAGAACGGCGGCTTCCAATTCAAGGAAACAGATTGGGATGACTACAAATCTACGGTTCTTCGACGTACCGGGCCTAACGGCACTATTCTCTCCAACGCAACTCGACCAACAAACCTTGGTGGTGGCAGTGTATACAAGGACGTGGACGACGACAACACGACTGTAGTCACAGAGAGCACAACACTTACCGGTATCACAGCTGGAGCAAGCGATATTGGTGCACGTGAGAAGCGACGCCGCAAGCAGGAAAAGCGAGACCGTGAGCGTGCGAAGAAGGGCAAGAAGACTAGCCGTCACGTTGGTGAAGCGGGTGTTGAAGATGAGGAGGCCGAGCTTGCAGCCAAGAAGGAACTCCGCAGCTATCGCCATGAAAGACCTGCCCGAGTCGGTGGACTGAACAAGGAGAGTGAAGGCTCCGAATGGGACGGCTCTACCAACCCCGGCACTGAATCTAACGTCTCAACAAACCTTCTTTCTGATCGTCAGACCACTCCTACAACCACACCTACCAAGGCCACTGGCGGCATCCGCAAGGTCTACTCTACCGCTGATCGTCGGGAGAACCGTGAGGCAGAGCGCATGCGCGCCGAGGCCCGTCGTCTTCGTGAAGCTGGCCGAGCAGCCCGTCGCGATTTCAGCTACCAGCGTGCCGAGAGCTACACCCGCGCCGACAGCCAGGTCAGTGAGAGTCTCCTCGATGGATCACAGGTGACCCGTACCACAGACGATAGTGGCGATCTGGGTACCAAGAGCTATCACCACCCGATGCCTGAGCTGAGGGAGCTTGAGAGGGAGAGGGCAAGGGAGGAGCGACGGGCACGAAGAGCGCAGAGGGAATATCGACGAGGACGAGGAGAGGAGTGTTAAGGTTGACGTGATATGGAAATGACGAGGGTCTTGAATGGGCTATAAGGTAAAATGTGATTTCTTACTTTGGGTTTGGGCTGGGTTCACTGCGCGCATGTAGATGTATAACGGTAATGTAAATAGGCATGGTAATGGTTTCTCACGGACATGAATTGATATGCTGAGATTGCTAGAATACGAGATAGGCAATGCATTGAATAAACATGATGCTCTGACTTGTATGAAAATGAAGTCAAGGTCTTGAATGTGTAGATCTACATACCTACCTACTGTAAGTTGGCGTATCATTAGTGTCAAGGTGCTAGGGGCATTAAACTATGAAGGTTTCAGCCATAATAGTTGCCAAGTGTTATGATATTGACTTCGTAATGACTTGTTTACTTTGACTAAAAAAGGGCGAATAATGAAACTATCGTCCAATGTCTCACACGTCTCCCTAATCATGCTACTACCTTCCATAAGCAGTTCATGTTTCAGATCCTTGAGATATTAATGATTAGAACAATGCCAGGATTGCAAGGATTTGACAATTCGTTGGTTGACGTGTAATTCTTGGAAATTAATAGACGCAAGGCGTATCGCGAAGGCTCAAAATAGCATACGAGCTGAGATGCTCTGTTGTTTTGATGGATAAGGCGCTAAGATCCATGGAAGATGTGAAACCTGGGGGCGTCTTAGCTGTGAGGGGACAGGCACCGGGCCGAAACAAAAACTGCATTTGCATTGTTTGGTGTCATTATGCGATATCTTGGAGACTTCGGCTGTTGTGAATGAGTGAGTGACAACATAGAGATGATTATTAGGTGATTAGGTCTCTTACTGTTCACGTTACAGATACAATATCGGAAAAGTCAGTCAGTAGATAACAAAGCTCACAGTCCACGTCGTCATCAGCGTTGCATTTCGATTCGCTTCGCTTCTTTTGGTTCCTGTCCTGGTCTGACAAGGTTCCAGGTCCAGGTTCATCAGCCACTTTGAGATCCCATTGACTGATGATGATCGTTCTGGTTGTGGTTCAGCCTTGGGAGACATGAGGCCCCACGCTGAGTGTTAGTGCTATGCAGCGTCAAGTGGTGACTCGCGCTAACACGATGCAAGCGCTATCATGTCCCATCAGCCCGCTCCCGCTGCTTCCGTCGACCCTTGGGCCCCTCTTTAGGCTTCTCACTGAAGGTGATCCCCCTGCGGGTGCCCCGTCGGGAAGTGGTAGTGGAGAGGTTCAGGTCACCCCACCAGGACGAGGTCACTGGTAACGTCCACTGCCTGCTTCAGTGGACTTATGACGATAGTGTTTTGTCAGTGCTAGAGACAATTGTTCGCTGCTTAGATGAGCCTGTGGTTAGGAAGCTGGTGTTAAATCAATGTCTCCCTAAAACAACGCTGTAAAGAATCATCTCGCAACTTTTGATTTACTGATAGTCCGCAGTTTGTGGTCGAGTGGCGATATCGCGTGGGCTAAAATCTAACGTAGGTAGTTAGGCCCGTCCGTATTGCGCTGTAAGGTAGGCTTATCCTCCTCCACATTTGGTCCAATCCTCTAACACTAATAGCCAACCACCTCACCTCACCCAAAGACGCCTGGGTTCGCCTCTCCTCGTCTCTCCCTCCCCCGTCTTCGTCATTCTCCTCCTTCACCATCACCACCAAATCTTTTGGCCTCATTCCCCATCCTCCTCAGGTCCATTCTCACCTTCTTTCGGCGTTTTCGATTCCTCCGTTCTTCGATATTAGCGACTTCATCTTCGACTGACTCCTCAGCCACGTCTCCTTCTGCTTATCTCGCCGCGCGATTGATTCTTACATGTACTATTTGCGGCGGTGACGCCGTCCGCCAAGATCCGTGCCTTGATTGTCCCCGACCGACCGATCGATCGACTAATCCGCACAACACGATCTATACAATCCAAGCCAAACGCAATTCTCCTTGAAATTAATCTCTCGACCACGTCAAGAACAAGCCATCGAACCAAAATCAAGAGGCGGCCATTTAAATACTTTGTTCGTCGCCCATAATGGGGCTCTCTTCCAACCCGTCGTCTGCCTTTACAGGCGTCGTCATCGGCCTCGTGTCATCATTCGGCTCCATCGTCCTCATCGCCCTAGTTATCTTCATTTTCTGGGTTTCTGGCTGCGCGAGTACTGGTCGCATCATCCTCGATCGACTCGGTCGACCTGGCGAATACGATGATGAACAAGCGTTCGCACGCGATGAGGCTGAGGCCCTCGAGGTCATGGATGATATGTCGCGCCAGGAATATCTACGTGCAAAGGGTATGTCACCAAACGTTCGCGCTCGCTAATCTGGTGAATGCATTTTACTAACGTCTGTTGCGTCCAAAAGCCTGGGTTACTGCAAACCCTCCCGAATCAATGCAGACTGATATCTCTCTGTCTCAATACCTCGCCATACAAGAAAAGGGTGTCTCCGCATGGGAATTTGAGCCTGAACTGGAGATCGCCAACTGCTTTGTCGAAGCTCGTACCGAAATCGAATTCTTTGACTCGGAATGCACTGTCATGAGCAATCTCCCTGTCCCCAAACAAAACGATGTCTACTACTGGGAAGCCAAGATCTATGAAAAGCCCGAAAACACTCTGCTCAGTATCGGCATGGCTACTAAGCCTTATCCTCTCTTCCGATTGCCGGGTGAGTTTGTCACAATTTGATCCTCCACGAGTATTTACTGATTTTAATGCCAGGTTATCATAAGTACTCCGTTGGATATCAATCTACTGGTGCTCGCCGCTACAATCAACCATTCGGCGCGACTCCCTATGGTCCCCCACTGGTGCAGGGCGATGTCGTAGGGGTGGGTTATCGTCCTCGAACCGGTGCTATCTTCTTCACTCGCAATGGTAAGAAGCTCGAGGAGGTTGTTCACGGACTCAAGGCGCAAAACTTCTTCCCTGCCATCGGTGCAAACGGTCCTGCTACTATTCACGTCAACCTTGGTCAGGCCGGCTTCGTTTTCATCGAGGCCAACGTCAAGAAATGGGGTCTGGCTCCTGTGACTGGAAGCCTGGCTCCTCCGCCACCTTATGGATCTGAGCAGGGTAGCATACTGTTGGAAGCTGGTACTAAGGACGGCAATACTTATCCTCAAGGCAGGCAACACAGCCACTCCATCACTGCAAGCTCGTACAACACACGCAACCCATCCAACGATCTCAACCCTTCGCATGGACGAACACGCAGTGGTAACTTTCGCGTTCTTCCTCCAACAAGTCCCGGACCAATTAGAAGCTCGACCGATATTTCTTTGGCTCATTTTGTACCCAACGAGGAGAACGGCGAAGCTAGCAGCAATGTCGCACCTCAACAGGAGACGCACAACCACAACCCCCTGCATCTGCATCTCGAGGATGCGACGAACCCGCCTCCTGAATACCAAAGTCCCGACCATTCAGGTAGCGAAGATGGTCGATATGGAAGTGATAGCGAGGAAGATACGCCTCTTATTCGCGTAATGAACCGCAGCCGAGGTAACTCTTCCGCTACGGTGCTTCCCTCACGGCAAACTCCAAGTCCTCGCCAACCGCCAGTACCCAGCTACAGTGACGCTATGCGGGCGGGTGCTGGTCGTGACCGTAGTGATAGTGCTCGATTACCGCCACCGAACCGAACGCCATCAAATAGACCTCGCAGTAGCACTTCTGCTTGAGTAAGCATTCGAATGCGGCCTGCTGATTCACAAGTTTTATACATTTATTCGTGAACGTCTGAACATGATATGGAAGGCGAACGACGATGCTCAAGAGATGCAGCATCGACGACATATGATACCGGAGTTGACAGGACCGATCCCCATACATGATCCATTTCAATCGTTGTTTTCTCGCACAGGCGCCTTGGAGTTTTGAGCATTGACAGGCGCACGTTTCCGAGGTAGAAGAGCCTCCAAACGGCCGGCAGTCGTCCTTTTTTATGTGTATTTTTAGACAGGAAATCCGCTTCGGTCTCAGGGTTGTGGACTAGCTGGATATGAGTTCCTGGAAAGGGGGCCGGAACAGAACATTGATACCAACAACCTGGATGGATTTGCGCTCTTTTTTCATTTTGACGCTTCTGGTTTCCTTAAACATGGCCCAACACTACGTATCTGGGACTGGTCGAAGAGCACATGGATGTTTGGATAGTGGCTTATGCGCTGGTGGCTGTAAGGGCGTTGATGCTGGATGAGGCCTCGGTCGCTGCCTCACAATAAAAGGACGACTTTGAGTATAAAGTAGTGGAAGTAGTCCCGATATGAATTCCCAACCACTTATACTATCGCACCTTTCCATGTGTCCATATTATGAAGCCAGGTAGGTGATGCGAAAGGGCTTCCATATACAAAGGTGGGCTTCATAAGGTTTAGTTGAGGTGGTGATAGTACTGATCGATCCTCTACAGTCATCAAGGGACAGCAGCAAAACATAGGACTTTATGCTACGCATAATTTCCCTACTTATATATTTGATGGAAAAATTACACTGCAGTATAAAAATAACGTATTTCATAGGGACAAGAACCATGCTCTTCGTTACCCATCATGGATGTACCAACTGTCGCTCTTAAATACGGTGTGCCACAAGATGCCTTTCATATTCGTTCCAACTCCCAGATCATATAGCTCAGTAATTGTCTCCTGACTTTTAGCATCGACTATATACATCTACAAGATATACGGGATGGCGGCAGGAAGACTGGCGACCGTGTTGAAATGTGTTTGCTTATATGTATGTACCTTTCATTCCGAGGTACTGGTGAGTCAAGTCTATCCCCATGGCCCTGTTCAGAAAAAAACCGGCGACAAGAAGATCAAATCCCCCAACTCAGCCAGAAAGCAGTAGAAAATTATCTAGATACATTGGCTTTCATATTTCATATTGACCACCAGACTTTTGATCGATGCTATCTAGATTTGTTGTGTAGAGTGGCCAAAAGCTGAGCGAGTCAATTGTTTTGGTGCATGTACTTGAAAATGAAAGGTACTTGGCTTTTATACTTGGGTGCCGTCAACTATCACAGTTTCCAGTGTAGAAATCATTCGTACCAATAGCATAATGAGTGTAAAACATCGTAGATTATCAATTAACCTCCGGGCCGAACATAAAAGAACTGCCATCAGACATCAATCTTCCCTACATATCCAAAAACATGATCGTAGCTAACATATAACAAACAAGCAGTCTATCCTCACACGATATCCTTCGCATGTTTCATATCATCCGAGCGTACATATCCAGCCATGGCTTCTCTTAAAGAGCCAGGGAAATCCAAGCCAAAATGCAACTGTGCTTCTGTTCCGTGTTGTTCCATCGCTGCTCCAGGCTCTGCGAAGAGTCGAGCGCTGCAAGCACCTATCCCAAGCATACATACATCAAACAATAAAACATGATTCAGAGCGCCAAACAAATGCTTTCTCAAAACTCCCTTCAACGCCAAACTTTTTTTCAGGCGCAGTAAAAAACAAAAAACAGTCGCTATGCTTTCCGGATACGGTTCTTCCGCCATTTTTGGCGGAAACCGTAAGGAGTGAATTCTATAACCGATCGAAATTTCATAAGTCGTCATAAAGGAGTGTCTATCGGGTATCATGGTATGAAGGAATGTCGTTCCTCTGAGAGTGGGTATCATAAGGAGTGTGAAAACACGGCACTTCCAAATGCGCGTGTTAGTCTGGTGGTAGGGAGTGTCAGCGTCGTTGACGCGGAGGTTTGGGTGTAGCGAGCGTTGAAGGAGTGTGATATACATGGCGCCTGCGTCGTTTTCGGAAAAAGCAGAACATCGAATTAAATCATAACAGTAAAAACAGATGAGGGTGAATCGAAGTCGGACTTGGTATCAGGTGGCTCGACGTCGGGTATTGTCGTCATATTGGTGCATCACAGGGGGTCGTGCCAGAGGAGAAGGTGGGTGCGGGGCGGAGGACATGGATGAAGTATGGCGATGTCGTGGGAGCGGTGCGTTCGACGAGACGGGAGATTCGGGGAGAGGAAGCATGCCGAATTGCTCTGACTTGATATATGGAGATTGGGTGCTCGTCATGGAAGTCATGTATAGACTCGGGTCCTCTGGAGGCGGGTATGTAGGTGTCGTGGTAATCCTGGGTGGTAACGGTCAATCCCCTAATGTTCTTTGTGTAAATTGAGCCAGTGGTCGTCTCGAGGAGCCTAGATCCACACAGCCTGGACAGGAGTAACGAACCCGACGCCATAGTTTTGAGGGGAGTCCTGAATTGATGAGGATGGCCCGCCTTGTAGGGTGTTCATGTCCCATGATCCATACTCCTCGGTATCGCTGTATGCGACAGAGCCCTCGAAAGTCGAGGATGCTGGGCTGTAAGCCCCATTGTACGCCGGTGAGGGAACATTGAGGTACTGCTGGCTTGGATACGGCGACAAGACCAGGGGGCTCACTGCAGAAGGTGGTCCGGATGCGTTGAGCATGGGCATTTCCTCAGTGCTGTAGCTGAAAGCAGGGTTTCCGTATAGATACGACTCATGGGTAGGCACCTCCTCATGGATAGTGAAATTGCGAGGGTTGAACTGAGGGAAAGAGGGAGTTCTTTCGGGGTGCATCCATCCCATACGCGACCGAAACTGACTAACTGTGTCGATGGGGAACTCCATAAGGGTCAAGGGAGTTTGCATCTCGCTTCCGACACCAGAAACATTGATCGACATGAGTCGCCGGGCAATCTCTTCAACCGGAGAAATAGACAAACTGCCAAAATAGGCGGCGCCAATCTCTGGGAAGAGACGTTCCATAAGGAGAGCCACGGTATAC
Source organism: Fusarium mundagurra (assembly GCA_013396205.1). Classification (NCBI taxonomy): domain Eukaryota; kingdom Fungi; phylum Ascomycota; class Sordariomycetes; order Hypocreales; family Nectriaceae; genus Fusarium; species Fusarium mundagurra. The sequence continues at coordinate 3,112 of JAAOAN010000478.1, read as the reverse complement.
AGATAAGCTATAATGACCAGCGAGTTGGGAGAGCCATGGTAGTTCTGCAGGTAACCCACGGGCATCCAGAAGAGCCATTTGCGGAGAGGCTGAAGACGCTCAAATTGCTGAGCAATGGAGAGCGTAGGGCTGATCTTGCGGGAGCCTCGGAGAAAGCCAATCAGATGCTGAATCTGTGTAGTATCTTCCTTGTGGTACTTGAGGTGTGCCTCGACTTTTTGAATCTGCTCGAGCGTGCGCTGGTATGCATCCAGATCCTCAGGGCGAGGCTGGCTTGGGCGATGATCCTTTCCGGGAGACGGCGGGGCGGTTGGGAACGTGCTGCTCTCGGCGATGAAGTCTCCGAACTGGGACTCATGCTTCCAGGGATCCATGGCATCGATCACCTATCTCCAGGTCAGTAGAGATCTACTGCGACAATCGGGTCAACTTACCGATGAAGTGCCTTGCATTAACTGGGTCCAGCTGCGCCTGATTATACTGTTAATTCCCTTCACTAGATGTTGGAATTGTGAGTCTTACCAGTCAGTGGACTGCCAGGAGAGAACGAGGGAGGCAGCAAGGATAGCATCCGATGTCTCTCGGGAGAAAGACCCGATGGCTTCCTGGAGCCCTTTGAGGGCAATACCGCGGTGCTCATAGGCCATGCTGCCAACTAGAGGGCAGTCGGTGAGGAAAGCAATATGCATGGCAGAGAAAGCGAGCAGAGCGTGCATCACATATGGTGTCGTGGCACCAATTCGAAGAAGACTAAGGTCGGAATCAGTATATAACAATTTGAGCATTATGTTATTTCGACGTACGTTGGAATATGGCGAGTCCAAAGGGTGAAATTGTTAGCATCGATGGTAGCTAGTTGGTAGTATAGCGTAGCAACGTGGTAGATCAGACGGAGATCTTCAACAGAGTACAGATGTGGCATTGGGGCAGGGTATATTCCCAGGCTGGGGAGTGGGAAGATGCCTGTCACTTGCCATTCATTAATGGCGGCTTCAATCTGGGGTGTCCACATCAGGTCTGGCTTGTCGGGAGTTGTAGAGCGCTCAGCATCAGGAACCTGCACGTCGTTGTATGGGCATCGAATCTTGTGCTTGGTGCAATTTCGGCTTCATCTATTAGCCTGGGAACAAGACGTCTTTTTCGAATCACAACTCACCATTGGGGGAAGTTTTCATCGCATCGGATATGTCGGCGCTTGCTGTGAGTAATTGTTAGAGTTGTGCAAAGTCATCGTGAATTGATGGGTCATACCAGGTATCACAGCCCTTGCGAGACTTGGTGTGGCTGCGGCGAGGGGGACCACCACCGGGACCAGCCATTTTGCAAATGTTACAGAGGTATCTGTAAGTTAGAACTATTGAGTGAATAAGTACACGCACAGATTTTGATGAGGCTCAAGTGACATACACGAAGTGATCCACAAAGACAAGCTTGTGGATTTGTAGCGAATGTTGGGGGGACAAGGCAGCAAGTGTTCTACCCAGTCAATCGGTTTCCAGGAATCGATCCAAGTGGTGGGTATTAGAGATAGTTCGTGAATGGGGTCTCGTAATAGACAACAATTCAGCGTAGAGCGTCGAGAGGATGTACTCAGGTGCAAGTCGAGGATTCAAACTTATACACGGAGGGCTTCAACAATCTAATGTGACTGAGATGCTCGATGGACTCTACGGAGCAGGGATGATCAAGGCCAGATGAGTTGAAGAGATATCTAAAACCTTGGCCAGTGATGCTGCGTGGTACGGTAGTTGTCTATATCCAAGTCTTCCAAACGGGTGGTAGCGATCGAATATGGCGGTTAACTTGGGTTTCCTCCCTTTAAGAGAAGTTGTGATAGCTTTGGAAGCGACTGTGGGTATGCAGAAGTGAGGATATCAACTGATTGTAGAATCGAAAGCCAAGATGACCATGTAAGTGCACTTGAGCAGCTTCGTTTCCAGTTGCACTGGCAGTTGATTATTGATAGATTGAGTTTGAGTCCAGAAGGTTTAGGTGTAAGCCGTGGTCTCTATCTGAGAATTGGTCTCTGCACTTCGTGTCTTGTTCCTGATTTTATACAATGGGAAACGATTGAATACCCAGAGATATGAGTTGAGAAGCGTATCGTGAAGGAGGATCGTTGTTCCAGAACCAAAGCACCGTGAAATAAAAAGCGAGTGACAGGAGTCGACGAGGACTTCCTAAGAGAGTTGAGAGGTGAGGAGGGTGAGGAGGATAGCGAACGTGGTGTTGACTTGTAAAGACGAAGATGTTTGTTGTAGATAACCGAAAGGGAATCAAGAGGGGATCCGAGAAGGAGCTGGGGACGATGGCATTGTTAAATACAAGCGGAGCTAATCCACAGGGCAGGCAGGCAGGTGCGGTGCGGGAGCAGCTCAGATGGGGGAGGGGAGGAGCAACTGGGGTGTAAGAGGTGACGGGAGGTGTGTGGGAGTGTAAGGTAAGGCAGGTGCTAGACAGGTAAGGTAAGACTGGGATGGAAGGAACGGGTGGAAGGCTGTGTAAGGGTACCTATCGTGTTGTACTGTACTGTGAAATGCTTGCAATGGATGAAAAGAGCAGTAAACTGTAAGAGTAAGGTGAGGTAAGAGCGTGCCATGTGCCATGATGCAGGTGCCAGCAACCTAACAGACAGCAGCGTCAGTGCCAGTTCACCACCAGTCCTAAAAGCGTACAGCCCATGGGCACCCACCATCAGCCAGCCTTAGTCTCCCGATTGCCTTGCTGTGCTCGAGCCTGAACAGCTTAGCATAACATCAGAATCATCAACGACTACACAGCACTACACTACACTACGGATACTTGACCTGCCATTCAGAAGCGCAGGAATGAGCCGAGGGAACGTCAAGACAAGCGGCGAGCTCGGCCTCAGACAAGGGGAATTGTGGGTTGTGGAGCGCGGGCCCCGGGACTACGGCAGCGGACAGCAATGGATGAGTCCCAATGAATCGGATGCTGCTTCTTGGCCGTGAACCCGGAATACAGCTGTAACTCTGTAGTATCCGCGCCGCCGCCTGCCTGATGGGCAAGTTTGCGATGGTGCGGTACTGGTGCTGGTCTGGTCTACCAAAAAAAAAAAAACATAACCCAACCCAAGACGCTAGAGATGGGG